>JAQMWT010000396.1:0-118254 GCA_029834535.1 Chrysophaeum taylorii
GTGAGGAAGCTATGACACTTACCCCTGCACCACGTATCCAGTATCCTTACGTCTTTCTCTTATCGCTAGTCTAACGCCTCATACCATTCGTAACATGGTAGCAGGTGTTCGTTTCGATCGACGACCTGCGCTTGACTTCGGCGACTCCTCCTCGGCTTCAGTTCATTGCTACGTGTTCGGTTCGTTATCGTTTATCATGTCCTCGATCGAAATTAAGGATAGCAAGCTTTCGCAAAAACTCGATGCCTTCAGTGGTGAGCGACATCTTTTTCACCAATGGACCCGGCGCCTGGAAAACATGATCATTTCCACCGGTGATCGCATTATCTTGACCACTGACACTTGGACTAGCATTTCCGCTTCTGGCTGCTCTGAAGAAGAATTTTGGTCTCAAGCAGCAACGCTGGTACAGTGCACTCTTCATGGCACTACCAATGCATGATGATCGTGCGGATATCCGTGAAAACCGCGATATGAACTTCACGCGGCTTTACAAACGCATTGATGTTTACATGGGTCATGGAGATCGTGTCGCTCAGTCTGCAATTGCTTCTTCACTGCATTCCTTGGTGTGCAACAATATCGATGAACTTGAGTCTTTTCTTAACAAGTTCATCATCACTGGTGTTCAAGTTGCTCGGCATCATCAAGATTTCCCTGACACAATGCATTGCAATTGCTTCAGACGAAAATCCCCGACTCGCTCTTGTCTAAGGATCTCATTGCACTTGATCCTAAATTGCGCACATATGATGGTTTCGTTGATCGCCTCCACAGTAAAGTTTTTGATTATCTTCAGACCAAGTCTGTGCACGTCCATGCTACGTTCCGTGAAAGTCCCCGTCATCGTGAACGTTCCAACTTTTACGGTCGCCATCCTTCTGAAAAGCACTTTCATCGCTTCAATGCTTTGCGCTCTCAACAACGTTCTAGCCCACGCCCCTCTTTTCGATCATCATTCCGTAACCCACCTTCATCTTCACGTGGTTTCCATCGCAAGCGCCAACGCCATACTGATCTTTGTCACTTTTGTGGTATTCCTGGCCATCACCAGAAAGATTGTCATAAGCGCCAGCGCTATTGCTCTCACAAGCTACCGCCCGCCCTCGGCATCAACACCAATACCCACGTCGGTCGCATTCCCAATACCCACCTCGGTCCACTCCCCAATACCCACCTAGGCCCCATCCACCCTTCTACCAACACCATCTTTTCGCCCCCAATCCACCCTTGCCTCCATCTCAATCCTCTCCGCCGCTTCTTGCGTTGCCACCCTCCACCACACCCTCTGTCCCGCCTTCCACCGCTGTCACCCTTCCTGACCCATCCCTTTCTGCACCCACCTGCCGTCCTACAATTTCCATCTTCTTTCCATCTCCCCCTCCATTCACAAGTCCTTTCCTCCACCAACGCCCTTACCGCTCTGCTCACCGCTCGTGAGCGCGACTACCTTCACAGCACCAACCTTCGTCTCGTTGTCTATGATACCGGCGCCAACACTGGCTTCACTGACCTTGACAACACTCAACAGCATTCCATCACTTCTGCTATCGGCACTGGCTCTGTTTCTGGTTCTGGCACTGCTCACTTAACGTTCCCTTCAATTGGTCCTCTTGACAATCGTGGTCTTCCTTCTCCTGCACCCACTCTTTCCGCCCCTCATGGTATACATGTCGCGTTTCCGCATACTCATCTCTCCTGGCCTTGGTGACAAACGGATTCTTTCGGATCATTCCCTTGAACAAGTTGGTTACGATTGCCACACCATTCAGGCCGTTGGCCCTGCTTATCCGCAACGTATTTTACGTCACCGCCAAACGCATCACGTTATTCCCCTGCTTCGTCGCTGTGGTCTTCTTTTGATCGTCTGTTGGATCGGCAATACGACCGCTGCGCCCTACGCGGACTACGTTTCACCTTTTGTGGCATTTTCTTCTTCCCTCGTGTCCATGATCCTTGTGCGTTTCCCGCTGTGTCTCAACGCACTCAACTTACTTTCGACCTTTGGCATGCTCGTCTTGGCCATTATAGTCCTGCCTATCTTCGGCGTTTGTCTTCTCTTGCTGTTGGCGCACCGTTTTCCCGAGCTCCGCGTCGCTTTCTTTTGTCCTGCTTGTGCTCTCGGTAAAATGCATGCTGCGCATGTTGGCCAACGTAAAGCTCATGCTTCCACTTCGTCTCCTTCCTCCGAGCCTTTGTCTCGTCCACGTGCCGTTGCGCCCTACCTTATTATCCATGCCGATCTCATGTTTGCCGGCGTCCCATCCTATATATCAAGATCGCGCGATCCTCACGTTTGTCGATGATCATACGCGCCGCCGCGCACGTTACTTTGCTCCACGACACGATGCCCTTACGAACGCTCGTCAACTCGAACTTTTTCTGTCTACCGTGGTTCGCCCATTCGGATATCGCATTGCCCTCATCTACACCGATCGTGACCGCTCTCTTATGGGCCAATTCGAAACCTTCTGTCTGGGCAACAATATTGCGCTTCGGCGCGCTCCGGCAGCACAGTCCAAAACTGGCGCACGCTTTTTCCGGTGTTGTGGAACGCTCTCATCGCGCAACCGCGGATATTACTCGCACTCTTTTGGTACATGCGCACCGTCCACCTGATTTGGCGTTGGGCCATGGAAACGGCTGACTTCATCTCTGAGCGTATGCCAAATGCCTCTAATCCTGGATATATGACGCCATATGAAATGCTACATGAAACACTCCCGCGTGTCGATTTTCTTCGTGTTTGGGGCTGTCCTGCTGCAATTCTTACTGGCGACAAATGGCCTACCAAAGCTATAACCGGTATCTTCATTGGGTATCCCTCTGCAGGCCCTGGATATCGCATATTGCTTCAACGCCCCACAGGTCCTGTCATCCACACCTCGATTGATGTTGTTTTTGACGAAAATTTCGCTCTGCGTAAGTCACTGTCCACTCAACCCCTTCCTCCGTCTCTAGTGGATTCTCGTTTTCCTGACTTGTTTTATTACGACCCTCGTTTATCTTCGGCCGTAGCCCCAATGTCTTCTGTTTTTGATGCTCCGGAGCCGGCCTTATCGGGACTGATCACCCCTGAAACGTCACTGCCCACACTGTTACCGGACAATACGAAACGTGCACCATTACGTCGTGCCAAACGGGGCCGACCGCGCAAAGTCGACCAACGCGCGTTACAACAACCAACAAACTTTTTTACGGGCCATTCTGTTTCATCCTGTCACAATGTTGATACGGGCCATTCTGATGTTGATACGGGCCATTCTGATGTCGATACGGGCCATTCTGTTTCCTCTGTCGCTTCTGTTTCCCCCTGTAACTCTTTGTATGTCTCTTCTGTTAGCTTTCGTTTGTTAGTTCATTATGTCTTCCTTCCCCTTTGTTTAGCTAACACCCTTGTTGATCCCCATGCACACGTTTATTACTCTGCTTCCGAAGAAATGTCCCAGTATTACCTTGACGAAACTAATACTTCCACCCATTTACGTGAAGCTTTAGCTCCGACCAATCCTGAGCGTCCTGGCTGGTTGCAAGCCATCGCTAAAGAATACAGCTCTCTTGGTCAGCTTGGTTGCTGGGATGTTATGCGCCTTCCCTGAGACTTTTTCTGGCAACATTTGTACCCTCAAGTGGATCCTCCGCAAGAAGTATGACTCTGGCCGCTTCAAATCGTACAAGGCTCGCCTCGTCGTCCGCGGTTACACCCAGGTTCACGGCATTGATTATCATGACACCTACTCACCGGTTGCCAACATCGTCACGATCCGTTTCTTTCTAACCTTTGTCGCTGTTCATGACTGGGATTTGCACAAGTTGGATGTCAGCTCCGCTTTTATTCAAGCTCCCATTGACGAAGACATCTATGTCTGGCCACCCGAAGGCTATGCTCCTCGCCAACCCACCGATGGTTCCAAAATCGTTTACAAGCTCCGTCGCTCTTGGTATGGTTGCAAACAAGCTTGTCGCAATTGGTGGCTTTATTTGGAACGCTTCCTTCTCAATGATTGTGGCTTCGTCCGCGGATCTGGTGACACTTGCCATTACAAGCTCGTGCTCAATTCTACCGTGGTCCTCCGTCTCGTTTTTAGTCGTTGATGATCTTCTTGTGGCGCACCCTCCTCATTGCATTGACCATTACCAAGCCTTTTTCCTCCGTTTCCGCGCTTTCACTGACGTCAATGATCTTGATCTCAGCTCTTACGTTGGTCTTCGCATTACGCGTCAATCCCATGCTATCCGTGAAATCCTTACCGAACATCGCTTCATCAACAGTAAACCCGAACTCACTCCCGCTCCCAAAGGTCTTCATCTTTCTGCGGCTGATTGTCCGGCTCCTGGTTCTCCAGATCACATTTTCATGGCACGCATCCCTTTTCGCCGTATTGTTGGCTGTGTCCTCTTCATCTCCATCATGACTCGCCCTGATATCACTGTCCGTCAATCAGTGTGCGCGTTTTTCCACAATCCTGGTAAACCCCACTGGCACGCTTTATCCCACTCTGCGTTATCTCAACGGTTCTCAGGATCTTGCCCTTATTCTTGGTCGCGATTCTACCCTTCGTCTCTGTGGTTATTCCGACTCCAGCTGGGCCGACGACCCTGATGACCGCCACTCTACACTGGTTTTTGTTTTCTCCTTGCTGGCTCTATGATAGCCTACTGCTCCCGCTCGCAGTACTTGCTCGCTCTTCTTTTGAAGCTGAATTGCTTGCTCTTTACGCTGCTACTGCTGAGCTCTCTTGGCTTCTCAAACTTTTTGATGACTTTGATCTCCCTCGTCACACGGTCCCAATGTATGTTGATAATAGCACCACCGTCACCCAAGTTCGTCTCCAATGTCTCACACGGCGCACCCGCCATATTGACATTCGCTTTTACAGTACCGCCGAATATCATCATCGCAACCACATCATTGATCTCAAACACATACCCCGCCTTCACAATCTTAGCGACATTTTCACCCGCAGTACGGAAGCTCCTTCCTTCCTCCGGCTTCGTGCTCTTTACCTCACTTCGTGATCTTCGCCCTGATCTCTGCTGTTTTTCTTGCCACAATGCCTCTGTGACGAGGAGATCAAAGTCATCAAAAAGTTTGAGAAGCCAAGAGAGCTCAGCAGTAGCAGCGTAAAGAGCAAGCAATTCAGCTTCAAAGAACGAGCAAGTAAGTACTGCAGGCAGGGCAATGAGCTACCATAGAGCCAACAAGGAAAACAAAAACCAGTTGTGAAGTGGCGGAAGTCATCGGGTCGTCGGCCCAGCTGGAGTCGGAATAACCACAGAGACGAAGGGTAGAATCGCGACCAGGGCAAGGGCAAGATCCGAAACCGTTGAGATAACGCAGAGTGTGGGATAAAGCGTGCCAGTGGGGTTTACCCGGATTGTGGGAAAAACGCGCACACTGATTGACGGACTGAAAACCGATATCAGGGGCGAGTCGTGATGGAGATGAGGACGCACAGCCAACAATACGGCGGGGATGCGTGCCATGAAAATGTGATCTGGAGAACCAGGAGCCGGACAATCAGCCGCAGAAAGATGGCCTTTGGGAGCGGGAGTGAGTTCGGGTTAACTGTTGATGAAGCGATGTTCGGTAAGGATTTCACGGATAGCATGGGTTGGTCGAGTGAGGTTCTCCGAGGGCGATCACGCGTAATGCGAAGACCAACGTAAGAGGTGAGATCAAGTTCATTGACGTCAGTGAAAGCGCGGAAACGGAGGAAAAAGGCTTGGTAATGGCCAATGCAATGACGAGGTGCGCCACAGAAGATCATCAACGACAAAACGAGACGTAGAGAAGGACGGTAGAATGAGCACGAGCTTGTAATGGCAAGTGTCACAGATCCGCGGACGAAAGCAATCATTGAGAAGCGTTCAAATAAAGCCACCAATTACATTGTGCAACCATACCAAGCGACGGAGCTTGTAAACGATTTTGGAACCATCGGTGGGTTGGCGAGGCATAGCCTTCGGGTGGCCAGACATAGATGTCTTCGTCAATGGGAGCTTGAATAAAGGCGGAGCTGACATCCAACTTGTGCAAATCCCAGTCATGAACAGCGACAAAGGTTAGAAAGAAACGGATCGTGACGATGTTGGCAACCGGTGAGTAGGTGTCATGATAATCAATGCCGTGAACCTGGGTGTAACCGCGGACGACAAGGCGAGCCTTGTACGATTTGAAGCGGCCAGAGTCATACTTCTTGCGGAATCCACTTGAGGGTACAAATGTTGCCAGAAAAAGTCTCAGGGAGGGCGAATAACATCCCAGCAACCAAGCTGACCAAGAGGCTGTATTCTTTGGCGATGGCTTGCAACCAGCCAGGACGCTCAGGATTGGTCGGAGCTAAAGCTTCACGTAAATGGGTGGAAGTAATAGTTTCGTCAAGGTCTGAATACTGGGACATTTCTTCGGAAGCAGAGTAATAAACGTGTGCATGGGGATCAACAAGGGTGTTAGCTAAACAAAGGGGAAGGAAGACATAATGAACTAACAAACGAAAGCTAACAGAGACATACAAGAGTTACAGGGAAACAGAAGCGACAGAGAAACAGAATGGCCCGTATCGACATCAGAATGGCCCGTATCAACATCAGAATGGCCCGTATCAACATTGTGACAGGATGAAACAGAATGGCCGTAAAAAAAGTTTGTTGGTTGTTGTAACGCGCGTTGGTCGACTTTGCGCGGTCGGCCCCGTTTGGCACGACGTAATGGTGCACGTTTCGTATTGGCCGGTAACAGTGTGGGCAGTGACGTTTCTGGGGTGATCAGTCCCGATAAGGCCGGCTCCGGAGCATCAAAAACAAAGGACATTTGGGGCTACGGCCGAAGATAAACGAGGGTCGTAATAAAACAAGATAGGAAAACGAGAATCCACTAGAGACGGAGGAAGGGGTTGAGTGGACAGTGTACGCAGAGCGAAATTTTCGTCAAAAACAACATCAATCGAGGTGTGGATGACAGGACCTGTGGGGCGTTGAAGCAATATGCGATATCCAGGGCCTGCAGAGGGATACCCAATGAAGATACCGGTTATAGCTTTGGTAGGCCATTTGTCGCCAGTAAGAATTGCAGCAGGACAGCCCCAAACACGAAGAAAATCGACACGCGGGAGTGTTTCATGTAGCATTTCATATGGCGTCATATATCCAGGATTAGAGGCATTTGGCATACGCTCAGAGATGAAGTCAGCCGTTTCCATGGCCCTACGCCAAAAATCAGGTGGACGGTGCGCATGTACCAAAAGAGTGCGAGTAATATCCGCGGTTGCGCGATGAGAGCGTTCCACAACACCGGAAAAAGCGTGCGCCTGTGAAGTTTTGGACTGTGCTGCCGGAGCGCGCCGAAGCGCAATATTGTTGCCCAGACAGAAGGTTTCAAATTGGCCCATAAGAGAGCGGTCACGATCGGTGTAGATGAGAGCAATGCGATATCCGAATGGGCGAACCACGGTAGACAGAAAAAGTTCGAGTTGACGAGCGTTCGTAAGGGCATCGTGTCGTGGAGCAAAGTAACGCGTGCGGCGGCGCGTATGATCATCGACAAACGTGAGGATCGCGCGATCTTGATATATGTAGGATGGGACGCCGGCAAACATGAGATCGGCATGGATAATAAGGTAGGGCGCAACGGCACGTGGACGAGACAAAGGCTCGGAGGAAGGAGACGAAGTGGAAGCATGAGCTTTACGTTGGCCAACATGCGCAGCATGCATTTTACCGAGAGCACAAGCAGGACAAAAAGAAAGCGACGCGGAGCTCGGGAAAAACGGTGCGCCAACAGCAAGAGAAGACAAACGCCGAAGATAGGCAGGACTATATGGCCAAGAAACGCCGAAGATAGGCAGGACTATAACCAAGACGAGCATGCCAAAGATCGAAAGTTAGTTGAGTGCGTTGAGACAGCGGGAAACGCACAAGGATCATGGACACGATGGGAAGAAGAAAATGCCACAAAAGGTGAAACGTAGTCCGTGTAGGGCGCAGCGGTCGTATTGCCGATCCAACAGACGATCAAAGAAGACCACAGCGACGAAGCAGGGAATAACGTGATGATTTTGGCAGTGACGTACAATACGTTGCGGATAAGCAGGATCAACGGCCTGAATGGTGTGGCAATCGTAACCAACTTGTTCAAGGGAATGATCCGAAAGAATCCGTTTGTCACCAAGGCCAGGAGAGATGAGGGTATGCGGAAACGCGACATGTATACCATGAGGGGCGGAAAGAGTGGGTGCAGGAGAAGGAAGACCACGATTGTCAAGAGGACCAATTGAAGGGAACGTTAAGTGAGCAGTGCCAGAACCGGAAACAGAGCCAGTGCCGATAGCAGAAGTGATGGAATGCCGTTGAGTGTTGTCGAGGTCCGTGAAGCCAGCAGGGAATTGAAGAGATTGACGTTGGCGCCGGTATCATAGACAACGAGACGAAGGTTGGTGCTGTGAAGGTAGTCGCGCTCACGAGCGGTGAGCAGAGCGGTAAGGGCGTTGGTGGAGGAAAGGACTTGGTGAATGGAGGGGGAGATGGAAAGAAGGTGGAAATTGTAGGACGGGTAGGTGGGTGCAGAAAGGGATGGGTCAGGAAGGGTGACAGCGGTGGAAGGCGGGACAGAGGGTGTGGTGGAGGGTGGCAACGCAAGAAGCGGCGGAGAGGATTGAGATGGTGGCAAGGGTGGATTGGGGGTGGAAAGATGGTGTTGGTAGAAGGGTGGATGGGGCCTAGGTGGGTATTGGGGAGTGGACCGAGGTGGGTATTGGGAATGCGACCGACGTGGGTATTGGTGTTGATGCCGAGGGCGGGCGGTAGCTTGTGAGAGCAAATAGCGCTGGCGCTTATGACAATCTTTCTGGTGATGGCCTCCGGAATACCACAAAAGTGACAACAAAGGTCAGTATGGCGTGGGCGCTTGCGATGGAAACCACGTGAAGATGAAGGTGGGTGACGGAATGATGATCGAAAAGAGGGGCGTGGGCTATAGAACGTTGTTGAGAGCGCAAAGCATTGAAGCGATGAAAGTACTTTTCAGAAGGACGGCGACCGTAAAAGTTGGAACGTTCACGATAACGGGGACTTTCACGGAACGTAGCATGGACGTGCACAGACTTGGTCTGAAGATAATCAAAAACTTTACTGTGGAGGCGATCAACGAAACCATCATATGTGCGCAATTTAGGGTCAAGTGCAATGAGATCCTTGGACACTTAGAGCGAATCGGGGATTTTCTTTCGTCTGAAGCAATTGCAATGCATTAGCGTCAGGGAAGAAATCTTGATGATGCCGAGCAACTTGAACACCAGTGATGATGAACTTGTTAAGAAAAGACTCTCAAGTTCATCGATATAATTGTTGCACACCAGGGAATGCAGTGAAGAAGCAATTGCAGACTGAGCGACACGATCGCCATGACCCATGTAAACATCAGTAATGCGTTTGTAAAAAAAACCGCGTGAAGTTCATATCGCGGTTTTCACGGATATCCGCACGATCAGTATCACGAATTGGTAGTGCCATGAAGAGTGTGCACTGTACCAGCGTTGTTGCTTGAGACCAAATTCATTCTTCTTCAGAGCAGCCAGAAGCGGAAATGCTAGTCCAAGTGTTGTCAGTGGTCAAGATGATGCGATCACCGGTGGAAATGATCATGTTTTTTTCAAGACGCCGGGTCCATCGGTGAAAAAGATGATGTCGCTCACCGCTGAAGGCATCAAGTTTTTTTTGCGGCGAAAGCTTGCTATCCTTAATTTCGATCGAGGACATGATAAACGATAACGAACCGAACACGTAGCAATGAACTATGAAGCCGAGGAGGAGTCGCCGTGAAGTCAAGCGCAGGTCGTTCGATCGAAACGAACGAATGCTGCTGCCATGTTACGAATGGTACGAGGCGTTAGACGAGCGATAAGAGAAAGACGTAAGGATACTGGATACGTGGTGCAGGGGTAAGTGTCATAGCTTCCTCACACAGGTGCTGGAAAAGAAGGAAAAAGGGGTAAGTGAGGTCCTCAGAGTTCCAACGAATAATAATAATAATAATAATAAGTAAAAAAAAAAAATGATGTAATAATAACATTTCTATATTGCTCCTTCCTCCTCACAATGTAGGTAAAAAAATGAATTAAAGTCAAAGATGTTTTGGTCGCTCTAATATATTGCTCCGACGACCCCACCCCCCCCAAAAAAAAAAACACAACTCTCCCCCACCGGGCTTAGCGAATGGGTTCTGATATATATCTTGTGGGAAAAGCAGGTATAGACGATAAGGTGGTGTGTGTAGGAAAAAAGATCGACAGGCTAGTCGGACCCGCGGTGGTCCTGGTCCCCCCTCCGACAGCCAGTTTCATTCCTCCGAGATAAGCATCCTTCCCCGCGACGATGCTGGCCACGGTGACCGCCGCGTCGCTGGTCGGCGGAGGACTCAGGATAATAATGATGATGGCTGCCAACACACACAGAAAGGGGATGCGTGCTTTTACCCAGGGGGGGGGGGAGAATAAAAAAAAGAGAGCCCAGCCACACAAAGAAGTACGATTTAATTTAAAGTGGTGGTTTGGCGATGACGCAGAATTTGTCGGTGGGGACGAGGGTCCACTCGTTGGGTCCATCAGCAGCAGCAGCAGCAGGAGGAGGAGGTTTCGATGATTGTGCGGGGGCATTCGTAGTAGTAGTAGTAGTATTCCCCCCCTCCTGAAAATAGGAGCGGAGATTGGGGAGATCGGAGAATGGAACGTCGCGCTGCTTGGCCTCGCCCGTCGTCGAATCTTTGTGGAGCATGTCCTTGACGCGGACCAAGCCGCGACTCCACTCGTCGGGAGCCACGAAAGCGACCATCCTCGCTCCCGCGCGATTCGCCAGATCGAAGGCCGCTCGCGCTTTCCGCGGCGAAAGGGCGACGTCCACAGAAAACCCAGACTCGCGCAGTTTAGAAGCTACCATCGCGACGGCGGTTTGTTCCTTTCGAGAGAACGGACAGACGACGAAATCGACTTCGGGTTTGAGTTCGGGAACTAAACGTTTGTCGTCGAGGAGTTCGAGAATGACGCAGTCCCCAAATCCGAATCCAACGCACGGAATCTGACGACACTTCGCGCCGCCGTAGAGTTCGAGGAGTTTGTCGTACCGACCGCCGCCAGCGATCGCTCGGAGCTCGCCCTTTCGGTCGAAAGCTTCGAAGACGATGCCCGTGTAGTAGGCTAAACCTCTGACGACCGAAGGGTCGAAAACCAGAAATTCGCGAAATCCGTAGGCTTCGGCAAGGTCGAAAAGCAGTTCTACATCTTCGCCGAGAGAAGAATCATCTTCGCGGCACGCCGCGAGAGTCTGAAGAATCGGTTCCGGCGAAATGCCCAATTCGCTCAACATTTCCGCGACGCCGTCGGCGCCGATCTTGTCGAGCTTGTCCACGACGACGCAGACCCTGCTAAACAATTCTTCCGGAACGCCCGCATCTTTCATCGTTTTATCCAAAAGTTTGCGGTCGTTGACTCGAATCCGAACGTCCTCTTCGGTCAAGCCGAGACTCCGAAAAAAATAACACATAGCTCCCAACAGTTCGACTTCCGCAGTCACCGATTTTTCTCCCACAATATCCATGTTCCATTGGTAGTGCTCGCGCTTTCTCCCGCGCTGCGTCGTCTCGAACCGCCAGCACTGCGGAATCGAGAACCACTTGAGCGGCAACGGAACTCTCACTTCTCCCGTCGCGAGGTTCGTGTTCTTCAACACCAATCTCGCCAACGTCGGCGTCATCTCCGGCCTCAAAGCAACCCTCTCCCCGTCCTTGTCGGTGAAGTTGTACATCTGCTGGGTGATTTCCTCGCCAGCTTTGCGTTCGAACAGCGCGACCGACTCTAGCACTGGAGCGTCGTACTCCTTGAAAGAAAAAGCGACGGCCGCGTCTTTCATTTTCTTGAACAACCACGACCGCACGCGCATATCCGCCGGTTCGAAGTCCCGCGTCCCCGACGGCGGCTCGAGGAGAAACGTGGGGTCTTCTTTATTCGCGGCGGCAATGGCGGCTTCGATCGCTTTGCGGGTCTTCGACCCCCCCCCCAGTCGCTCGAGGATCTCGGCCTTGCCCTTCTTTTCCCGCTCCTTCAAACCCTTCAGCTTCTGGCGCTCCTCGGCCGTCGGCTCGCTCTTCGGGGCCTCCACGGTCAACGCCTTCCAGAGCGCCACATCCTCCTCGGAAAAAATCTTCTTCTCCATCTTCTTCTCTCGAGTCAGCGATGATGCATGCACCACCAACCTTACCCTTTTTCTTCAAAGACGACACTAAGCCGTTCGCGGATCTCGGTGGAACTGAGAACTGAGAACTGAGTTTGATTGATGCGGATGACCTTGGCGACGGGCTCCGGAGAGGGTAGTGGTCCTCCTCCTCCTCTAAGAGAGACCACCACCACGCGTTGCTTCGAAATCGTCGTCCTCAAAATCAAAAGCTTCGGCCGGCGGGAAGACGCGCGTACGAGCCGTCGGGGCGGCGGAGACGGTGCATCGCGAGCACTACTGCTTCGACGACGGCGTCCTCCTCGAAGAAGCTTGCTGGGCTCCAAAGTACGTCTCGTACGTGTCGAACTCTCGCCGACGTCGTCCAATGACACGATCTCGTACGTAGCCCACCATCGTCTCCTCCTCCTCGGACTCGTCGCGCGTCAGCTCTTGCCCGCTTCGAAGGCAAAATAGGCATCGAGCGAGGCCTCGTAGTCCTCGAGACTGAGTTGGTGAATCGGCACGTCGGGATCGACAGTGGACGGAAGTTCCCACGTCCCTCCTTCGAGATCGTACACGTGATTCCACGCGTCGCACTTCGCGATCTCCTTCTGCAATAGGCCTCGCGTCGTGCCTCGAGGTCTGCCTCGCGCTACGTATTCGGCTTCGTAGGTGCTGTAGTAGTGGTTAGCGCATTGCAGATCGGTCCGATTGCCGACTTCGCGCGCGACCAATTTCCAGTTCTTTGCGTCGTATTTCTTGACGGCAGCGACAAACCGCTCCTGCTCGTCGGGTGTCCAGGCGCGAGGAGGAGCAGGAGTTGCACAAATACGACGCCCCAGGACATCTCTCCTCACACCATCTTCCTTCTCCTCTCCCATCTCGTCGACATACTCTTCGTCGTCGCGATCGTCGTCACCTCTTGGTTGGCGCGTCCTCGTCTTTCTCAACATCAGAATCTTTGTCATCGTCGTCTTCCACATCGTCGTCCTCTTCGTCCTCAAATTCCACGTTGTCAGGAAGGTCTTCGACGTCTGCCATCGCCGCGCGAGGACGTTCGTAAGCCATCAGTGGCTCGTTTGCGATTCGTCGATCTTCGCGAGCGCGAGCTTCGAGGACGTCGTCGACGGACTCGACGCCGTCGATGTCGCTCGGCCAACTCGGGGTATGCAGTCAGCTGGTCGGGCGTATGTTGTGCGTCGAGCGACTCGGCAGCAGCAGCAACACGAACATCTAGTTCCAAATTGGCCGGCTCGTGTCGCGGAGTTCGTTGACGAGTGTTCGCAACGACGTCCTCTCCTTGGTCCGGGAGGGGAACGGGTCCATCTCTCGTCCGATGCTCTCGGAGCGTGTGTCCAACCCAACTGGTTCACCGGCGTTCGACTCGTGGCGGTTCTGCGCGGCGACGTCACGAGTATGTTGCTGCTGCTGCTTGGCGACAGTCTCCTTCTCATCATCCGACATGGCGACGACAGTACCGTCGACGGGAGGAACTTGGGCCTCTTGGGGCAGCGGCGTGGGTTCGTCGTTGTCCAACAACATTTCGAGATGTTCTTCGAATGCGGGCGGCGGCGGCAAGAGCGACGGTGGCGGGAGCGGCGGGAGACCGGCGGGGATGCGGTCGGCGTGTTCGTTCGACACAGCGGACCACGTCAAGCTCGCGGCGTCGAGGAGATGTGAAGCGTGGCGTTTCGACTCGTAGTCGGACCACGGCGTCTCGAGCGCGTCGAGACCATCGCACGACACACCGAGCGATCGCAGACGACTTCGGAGGTCTCGGCGGTCGGCGAGACGCGCGTGATTTGGGTCGAAAGAAGCATCGCCGCCGGGAGCGCGCCGGGAAACTCGATCTGGGGCACGAACAAAATATCGGGGTCGTCGGGGTGGTGGACGATCCGAAGCTTCAAAGCAACGCCGCGGACTTGACAACGTACAGAGCAGAACATAGCGCCGACCGCCGGTCGCACTCCCGGAATCAAATTGAACCGCATGTAGTAGTTGAGGCAGGAGATGTGGGCACCGTTCGAGCACAATCCTCGGCGGCCGTGGTTGGAATAAGTATCGATGATGAGATACGCCGAGCACGCGAAGAACTCGCCTTTCGCGCCCTCGGGCGGCTTTCCGCAGATGATGCCTACGTCGGGACGGTGTGAAGAATGTGGAAACGACGAGGACGACGCTGGGAATCGGTGAGACAGGAAAGATTATTCGTATCGTTGGTCTGGCCGGCGGAGGCGCGAACGATCGCGCTTCTGATGATCTTCCGGATCTGCTGTTGCTCGCGAGCAAGTGGTAACAGCTCGAGCTCGTTCGAGCGCGGCACCAAAGTGTAGTGGGCGAGCACGATGAAGAGTCCGGCGACGGTTTGCGGCGCACCCACGGCGGCGGCGGCGGCTTCGACGACAGAAGGATATGCGATGCCATCGGGGCCGACGTCGCAGTCCTCGCTGGTGATGGTTTTTTCGACTTCAAATCCGATCTCTTGGAGCCGAGCAACTATGCGAGGAACGCGGTAAAGCAACAAGTCATGGACGATCGACAAGTGCTCACGCATTTGAAGCTGCGGGGAGATTGTTTAAAAGGCGATGCCTGCGAGCATACCTCGGTGAGCAAGCGCGTACCGCGGCCGTCGACAACATAGACGAAGACGCCGTGAGGTCGTTCGGGTCGGACTTCGTCGTTCGGGCCGGGTTCTCGCGAGACGGGTCGGCGCGGGTCGGTTCGGCTGATGCCTTCGCTTGCGCGTTGCTTGGCGGCGGCGGCGCGCGTGCGGAACTCGCGAGTCGACGCGGGCCTCGAAGACCGACTTCATGACGTCCTCGATGCGCGTCTCGGCCTTGAAGTGGTGTATCGGGAACTTGTCGCGTATGGCGCCTGATGTGTAACGGGTGAGCTTGAGGGCGGTTCTGGATACGCACGAATCTCCGAAATTGTCGAGGCGCGGAAGATTTGGAGGAGGCGCGCACAGAGGTCGGTCAAGTTTTTGGCTCGAAGCGTGTGCCTGACAGAGTAGCCCATCGGCGGCGTCGAGTCGTCGCCAGCAAAGATCGGCGATTGGTTCCTGCAAGGAAACAACCGGTGAAGGAACGGAAGCGGCGACTGCTCGTTGTACGAGTTCTGGAGGACGATCGAGACAAACTTTTTTTCGTTGAAATGCGCGGCCTTGTTCGCGATCCAAAACGGCACGCTCGCTCGCTCGCCGAGCGTCGCTGTGAATATCACGCGAGTGTGGAACGAATGGAACGCCGCGAGGTCGAGCAACGCGGCAATAAAACGCGTGCCTTTGGGAGGTGGTTGTCATGCGGAGCCAAGAAAGCGTATTGATTTTTAGTCGTAAAATTTCGGAAATACATCGAATGAATTTGACGCCGAAGTTCTTCTCGCCGAGCTTCTTGAGAGCCGGGCCTTTTCCTCAAGTCGGCGCGCGCGACGAAGGCGTGGACGTACAGGATCTTGTAGTCGCCGTGGGGCTTGGTTGAGTGCATGGCCTCGACCACGGCCATCCCGATCAGCCCGAGGGTGTCGTCGACGAGCGCGATCGCCTGGTTGTTGTGGCTTGAGGTGAACACGGGAGAGCGCGAGACGGTGCGCGACAAAGAGAGTGGTACGACAACGGCTGGAGGCCGGGGGCGCGACACCGAAAAACAGACCCGCGGCTCACGCGAGCGAGAAGACGTGCCGCGGGAGGCGACAGTCCCGCCGAGCTGCCGTGCGAGCGCGAAAACAACAACAACAACAACAAGCAGCGCGGGTGACGGACCTGGCAAACCTCGAAGGGCTTGAGTCGCCGCGGGACCATGCGGAAGTGTTTCGGGTAGTGTACGGAGAGTCGAACAAGTCACCTCGGCCAGAAGCTCGACGGCCTCGCGGCGGCGCGACCGCGGGAGGAGGCGGAAGCCGAGGATCGGGATGTGTTCGCGACGCGGAATGTGTTGTCGGCCGTGAAGACGTGGTAGTGGACGCTCGCGCGCTTATTAGGGCTGGCCGCGGCGGTCGGCACGGCGCGACGGTTCGTTTCGACGAGGGCTTTTTTGGTTCTATGTACTTTGAGTGTGTTTTTGTTTCTTGGTCGTCGTCGCGTTCGCCCGCGAATGACGTGGCGTCGCGTTATACATCCTCAAAAAGAAAGTATTATTATTGGTGAATGAATTCGTTGCCGCAGATGGTGTTTTTTTTAGGGAAAAGTCAAGTTTCCAACCACCATATAAGTTTGGTCATTGTAAACCTTCAACAAGTTTGGTCACTTAAGTTTGGTCAATCCGTCTCTTGGTTGACTAAACTTGTACTCTTAGAGAGCAAACATACGGTTCGATGACAAAACAAGGCCCGCCGTGATCAAGCTTTCAGCGGTTCTGCATGTCGTCGCGCTGTGACTCCGGATCGTCCTTCGACTTCGAAACGAACACGGTATCGATGCGGGTTTCGTCGCTCAGGTCGAGCGGGAGCGTGGTGGTAACACGCCGACGTCGGTTGACCACGACGCCGAGAAAGAAAACAAGAAGTCGCGTGCCCAGGCGAAGGTAAACGACTATGAGAGATCGCCGAGTACGCTGTCGCAGCTCAGAGCGCGCAAATACGAGGGTAGTCCACTTTACTCGATCTGACCAAGATGCCAAGTTCATCAGGTGTGTTCTCGAGGCCGACTTGCAGGAGCAGATGATGTTCGACACGGGCGGCAAGTTTTTAGACGGCGTGTACAACAACATGGTTTACAGCGCGACAGCGCTGTCTTTGAAGTGCTATATGCAAGATGCAGCTTTTGTGTGCGTGCTGGTCGTTGTGATGTGCAAGTAGAAAATACCGTCACGTGTGCTAAAAGGCACACCTGCTCTCGGAACCTTCTTGCCGACAAAGATCCAGCAATCGCGCGAAGCACTTCTGCGAGGCCGTGTCGGTCCTCATCAAGGGCTTTATGGAGGGCAAGTCAGGCGGCTCGCTGGCCGGTTAGCACCCGGAAAGTCCGTGTTGGGATGGGGTTCGCTCGGTTGGGCAGAACGCGACGGACAGGTCGATTGTTCGTGGACCAACACGTCCGCGGCCTGCGACGCTTTTGCACGACCTCGCACAAGACCGCGCAGTGGCGGTCCACCATCAACAAGTCCGTCCTCGTCCCTCGCCTCTGCCCCACAACTGCGTGATTTTCCTCCGTGATTCCGTACCGGCTCCTGCCGGTCCGGCCTGGCTCCCATGCTCGGGAGACGTCTGAAGTTAGTTAGTTAGTTAGTTAGTTAGTTAGTCAGGCGGCTCTTCTCGGCATACGCGTTTGATAGACATCTGCAACAATGTCATCCGCTAAAGGCACGAGATGACGAACCGGGATCGTTCGCTGTAGTCTGTCCTAAACATCGAACACTAATAAGGCGCATCCGAAAAATCTTGGGCGACGACGAAACAGCGTGGTATCAGCGTTATCTTGCGCAGGCCTTGTTTGTGGATGTTGTTCTGCGAGTGTTCGCATGTTGATGCGCGTGTATGGTCAAATTTGGAGGCATTCAATTTGGTGTGATCAAATTTCGAACAATCACATCAAACTTGTCATATTTTAGACTCGTACTGATGATGACTGGGTAAGAATGACAGGGGTGGTGTCGGCGATCTTCCGGAACGAGGCTGTCGACGTCTTGACATCCCTTCGCGCCGCAGCTTGTATTATTTGCCGACTTTCTCGTACAGTGCTCGACGGTGCAGCAGCAGCTCCCGGGGAGATCTCTCTTGCGGCAGGGCGGGGTTGTCGAGCTGCGCGAGGAGGAGGAGGATAAGGAGGTGTTCACTTACGGTCGTGCGAGTAGTTTATGCTGGCGTAACGGCACGTGCTCGCGTTGCCGTCGCATGATCAAGCTGGACAGCTAACTCCGGATCGGGTACGCGACGATGAGGAACTCCTGAACGTGATCCTGTACGGCCCCGCACAAGCGTGGTGGGACTACAATGTTTGGGTGCTCCTGGGGCGGTGCTCGCGCAGTTTCTTCTCGAGGTCGTCGAGTTTCGCGTTCTCGACCCCGAGTCGACTATTATCAAAGACGCGCTCCCTCTCGGAGAGATTTTGGGATGCTGAATGGGGTGATCCGTCTCACGCAGACCATGTAATAAGTCTGGTGTCCTATGTCCGCTTGTTGTTGAAGAATGACGCACGACCACGGCAACACCACCGTGGTGAGTCGCGGTCTGGGTGGCTTCTACGAACGATGGAAGGTACGAGAATGGGCCCAGCTTAAATACGCCAAGTCGTGGGAAGAATCTGCTCTCGGGGCCGCGCGTCGCTGCCCGCTCTCCTTGCGCTTATCGCCGCGCTGTCTTAGGACGGACCTCCTTCTAAGGCGGGCGGTCATGGGGGGGTGTCCATGCCGCGCGTGTAACGCCACGGTAGATTCTGCGTAGCTGCAGCACCTAGCTCTCGTCGTTTTAAAAGCATTTTCGCAAAACCAAAAGCGCCGCTCACGCGCCCCCTTAAAAAGCCTCCTTAAGTTTGATTTAAAAAGCCGAAGTTTGGTCAATTATTACTGTGGAAGTTTAAGGAGTAGTGATCAAAAAACTTGTTAACCAAACTTACAAGGAAATTAATCAAACTTAAGAAGGGTTGATTGATCAAACTTAATGCAACTTCGGAGGAGTGACACCAAACTTAACTGACCTAACTTCTATGGAAAGTGACCACACGTGTGAGTTTTTCCTTAATCATACATCAAAATCAAGCGAACATGAAAGAAATTCACCAAACTTTTTGACCAAACTTGACGGATCCCTTTTTTTGTATTGGAACGACACAAAAATGCAGGCAGGCCCGGCCCCTCCTGGGCTGGTCCGAAATCCCAACCCCCCCACTCGGTCCCAAATCCCCAAAGGCCTTTCCCCTGCCGCTATTATAACAACGGCTGCGTGGCGGTGTTTAGAGAGGAGTAAGGACCCAAAACACGGGGTTAGGGTGGCGTTTCCCTTTTTACTACTCCTCTTCCTTTTGTATCGTGACGTCATTAATTTCGGACGTCACCAGGAAGAAGAAGGAAGAAGCAGATGGAGTGGTGGCGGTGGGGTTTGGGTGGAGCCGTTCTTGTCTTCTCGATGGTGCCGAGGTTTCATCGGGTGTCCTACTCCATTCTCCGGTGGCCGCTGCTCGGGCTGATTTACTCGTTGATTTTGGCGGAGTTGTGTTTGTACGTATCGCTCCGGCTGTTGGTTCGTTTTCTCGAACTCGCAGAAACTCCCGCGCACCGGAAACTGCGACGCGCGCTGCGCATGGCGTCGACGTACGACGAATGGCTCGCGAGCGCGAAGGCTTTGGACGCGTCGAAAGACGCGCAGAGGTGGCAATCGGACCTGAGATCCACTCGTTACAACTGGCCTTTCGTGAGAGATATGATAACTCGGCTCCGCGATGGCCGGGCGGCGGGCGATTGGCGGTCGGTCGTGTCGACGCTGAGGTTGTGCGCGAGACCAAACGTCGCGGGCGTCATGCATCCTCAGTTGTATTCGGCCACTTACGCCGGAGATCCGAAGACAATAATTTCAGATTTCGTTCGAGAGACGGTGGACGCGATCCGTTGGATAGCGCCGAACGATGATGATGCGGTCCGAAAAGCTCTCCTCGCCGCGCGGGAATCGTACGGAAAAACGGTTTTATCTTTGTCCGGGGGGGGTGCGTTGGGCACGTATCACTTTGGCGTCGTCAGGGCGATGTGGGCCGAGGGGTGTCTGCCGGAGACGGTCTGCGGGACGTCGGCGGGAGCGATCGTCGCGGCCTTCGTTGCGACCCGGACGGAAGCAGAACTCGTGTCCCAGCTCTTCGACGACGACCTCTTGAGGTCGAACCTCCGCGCTTTCGACCGCGGTCCAATAGAAATGGCGTCGAGCTTTCTGAGAACGGGAGCCGCCTACGATACAGATCGATGGTTGGAGATAATCCGCTGGTTCGCGAACGAGGAGGGGGTGAAAGATATGACGTTCGCCGAAGCGTACAGCCGGTCGGGCCGAAACCTCGCGATTACGGTGTGCGCGAGAGGAAAGCGCGCGCCGCCCGTCCTTCTGACGCGCCACTCGTCGCCCCACGTCCTCGTGTCTTCCGCGATTCTAGCGTCCTGCGGCGTCCCGGGACTCATCAAGCCCTGCGGTCTGTTTGAGAAGGAAAGCGGGTCTGCCGTTACTCCCCAAAACGGAGAAACCTATATGGACGGCTCGATCGTCCACGATATCCCGACGAAAGGGCTGCTGGAAGCGTTTAACGCGAGGTTCGTGATCGCGTCGCAAGTCAACCCCCATATCGTCCCGATGCTCTACCAAACCAACGGCAACGTCGGCGATCCGACGAGATGGTCGTCGCCCCGCCACGAAGACGCGTGGCGCGGCGGTTTCGCCGTGGCCGCGCTAGAATTGTTTTTGAGGTCCTGCATGCTGTCGCAATTGGAGTTTTTGAGAGACGTAGACGCGACTCCGGGCTGGACCGGCAAATTTTTGACCCAAAACTTTGAAGGCACCGTCACCATCACCCCCGCCCTCCACTTCCGCGACTACTTCGAATCTCTCAAAAACCCCACCAAAACGAGCATGGCACGCTTCCTCCGCGAAGGTCGAATTGCCGCGTACCAAAAAATGTACATGATCCGCACGCGCTACGCGATCGAACGAGCGATCGACCGAGCTCTCGGTGGAGCTGGTGGTCGCCTCGAATCCGATGATGACTCCTTCACCGACGACGGCGCCTAATATATATGCATAAATAAATTCGTCGGGATCTCCTCCTCGATTTTTTTTTAGGAGACAGACAGGCTCCTGTTGTGACGGACGAACGACCAACCAACAACAACAACGTATGTGTGTGCCATCTGCCTCTGCTCTTTCCCGTTTTTTCTTCTTTTTATTTGCGACGATGGAGGACGGACGGCGCCTAACGCGCTCGCTTGCTCCCCGCGGCGGCGGCCACGGGACGCGTCCCGGAGTGAGACGGTGCCTGCTCGCCTCCCGGGCTGGCCGGTCATTAGCACCCACCCGGAAAAAAAAAAGTCCCCAGTCTGGGAATCATGGGGTTCGCTCGGTTGGGCGGCGGAACGCGACGGACGGGTCGATTGTTCGTGGATCAACACGTCCGCGGCCTGCGAGGGGTTTTTGCACGACCTCGCACAAGACCGCGGTCCGCAGTGGCGGTCCACCATCAACGAGTCCTCGTCCCTCGCCTCTGGCCCCAACTGCGTGATTTTCCTCTGTGATTCCGCACCGGCTCCTGCCGGTCCGGCCTGGCTCCCATGCTCGGGAGAGGTGGTCTGAAGTTAGTTAGTTAGTTAGTTAGCTTCTTTTTATTGCTCGTCGTCCATTTCAGTTCTCGTTCTTCGCGACTTTAGGAGGAGGAGGAGGTGTGTGTGTTCCGGCAAAACGTATTAATTATTATTTGGCGCGTTGACCGAAGGAAGATGATGATGTTCACACCACGAGAGTTTCGGGAGTGGAGTACGGAAGCGCGGCGAGCGGCCCCGAATCCTCAATTCGGGCTCCGGACATAATGCCCTCGCCGAGGGAGGGGAGGGGAGGGGAGGTGAGGTGAGGTGAGGTGAGGTGAGGCGAGCCCCCTATAGTCTAGTATAGAGAGGGCTGCCACACATATTTTCGAGGGTTTAGCGACCCGACGACACACAACGGATCTATTCTTTTCTGGTAACAACAGCATGTCGGGCGGCGGCGTCAGGATCCGCGAGGACATCGTCGCCGCGACCCTCGAGGCCGCGCGCATGATCGCGACCGAGGGCCTCGGCGAGAACCAGCCCGCGCACGGCTTTTTGTTCATCATCGGCGACTCGACCGAGCTTCTCTCGCTTGATCCGGAACTCCCTTTCGCACAGCCCGAGTTTTCAGTCTGTTCGAAATACGGCATCTTCCCCAAAGAATTCGACCGCCGCCGCGATCGCCATATTTTGATTGAAAAATGCTCCCAGAGCGACGACGAAAAGCGGGCCCTCCAAGCCCTCTGCAAAGAAGACGGCGCGATCGTCGTAGACGGCGTATCGGGCCAGGTCTGCTGCGGGGGGTTTGTGAATCGCGACCTTACTACGCCTTATGGCAGGGGCGCGCGCACCAAAGCGGCCTCAGCGATCGCGAAAAATGCGGATTGCATCTCTATCAAGGCCTCACAAGACATCTGCAGCACGCGCACGAACCCGGTAGCACCGGATGCGCACTTTGAAGTGTTCCGGCACAGCTACGATGATCCCCAAAAAATCGCTGTGGTGGAGAAGGCGCCTCGGTCAGCCAGCGAGACTGCACCTCCGTCGCTTGAGTCGCAGCTGCGCCCACTCTCGTTCAAAGCCGAACTCAAGTGGCACATCAAGCACTTTGTCGTCGGCACGCGCGACTGGATTCTCAATGAACTCATTTCTTGGGTTCACAGCACCGACGCCCCTCGATGCTGCGTCTTGCTCGCCGGACCGGGCTTCGGCAAGACGGCCATCGTCGCCAAACTGTGTTCGCAGCTTGGAGACGATGTTCTTATCGCTGTTCACCTGGTCCGCTACAACAACGCCGCCAAGCGAGACCCGTGCCGCGTAATCACGTCGCTCGCGTACCGAATCGCGCAAGTGCTGCCGGCGTACCGCAAAAATGTCGAGGAGGTTCTTAGGGCCGGAAGTTGCGATCGGAACGATATCGCGCAGCTCGTGGACTGCATGCTCCTCGAGCCGCTCGCCAGCATCGAACTTCCCAACAAAGGTCGCCTGCTCATCGTGATCGACGCGCTCGACGAGGCTGAGCACGCGACGAAGAACGACCTCCTGGATCTCATCGCGCGTGAATTCCCCAAGCTCCCGCCTTGGGTCGCGGTACTTGTCACCTCTCGACCAGAGCTCACCGTGAAAACCAGATTGGCTACCCTTCGACCTAAATTCCTCGACTCTGAGGAGAACGCCGAGGAGTGCGCCGTGGACGTCCGCCGGTTTCTCCGAGCCATCCTCGCTCCAGTTGTCGAGCCCGAGCGCCTCGAAGACGCCATGAACACCGCTGCCGCCAAGACGCAGGGTCTCTTCTTGTATCTCTACTGGCTCCGAAAACGCCTCGAAGACGAGCCCCACGCTGATATCGAGGCACTCCCCGACGGCCTCGCCGGCGAGTACCTAGCCCAATTTACTCGCGTCTTTTCCGACGGTTTTAGCGTCGACTGCAGACACATCCTCGGAGCCATCCTCGTCGCTCCTGACCCACCGCACATGAAAAGTACGTTGCCGGGTCTGAGCGGCGTCCCCGGATGCAAGGCAATACTTGAGACACTGTCGCAACTCTTTCCCGTGCGCGACGACGATTGCGTCCACGTCTTCCACAAGTCAATCGCTGACTGGCTAACGGGGGAGCACCCATATGTCCACCGCTCTGACGAGGATCCGTACTTCATCGACAGTGTCGCTGCTCACCATCGTGCCGCGGCCGCGTGCGTGGCCGCGCTTCTTCCCAAACTCGAGGCACCGAGGAACGTCAACAAGAGCGATGCGCACGCGGCGGCAATGATTCGCGCGGAGTGCAGCGGTACCGGTGACGACCTTTTGGCTCCAGATGATTATGCTGTGCGATGGGCGATCACGCATCTCGTCGCGGCGAAATTGCACAATGTCGCGTTGGCGCTGCTGTGCTCGTTACGCTTCGTGACTTTGCGAGTTGAAGCGGGCCAGATGTTCGACCTTATTGGGGATTCATCCAAAGTTCCTGGAACGGAGGCGACGCTCGTGCGTCGGGCTTTGGCCCTTTCGCAAAACCACATGCGACTTTTTGGGGGGTGCGCGATCCTCGCAGAACAGCTCTGTCAGCGCCTGCTGGAGCCTGCTGAGACTTCGCGTGCTATGGCGGTTTTGCGATTGGCTGGAGATGCGCGGCAGATGGCTCGGGGTATGCGGCCCCTGATGATCACGGCGCGCCACGCGAGCCTCACGCCGGCTAATACGCCACTCCAGTGCGTCCTCGAGGGTCACAAAGGAATTGTGTTTGGTGTGACGGCTTTTAAGACGAGCGATGGCGAACCGCGGCTGGCGAGCTGCTCTGATGATGAGACGGTGCGCGTGTGGGACCCAAACGCGAGTCGCGAGCTCTTGAAGCTCGAGGGGAACACGGGTGCGACGTGTGGTGTGGTGGCGTTTGAGACGAGCGACGGCGCGCAACTGTTGGCGACCAGCTCTGATCACGGGAGAGTGCGTGTCTGGGACCGGAATACAGGCGTCGTAATTCGCGAATTCGATGCAAATGGGAGTAGTTTCGACCCCGAAGATAAACTCGGACTCGGGGTGTGTGTCGTGACTTCGTTCGAGATGAACGACACCACGTGCCTCGCTATCGGCTGTCGCGATTGCACCGTGCGCGTGTCGGACCCGACCACACGCCGCGAACTCCGCAAGCTCGTGGGTCACAAGGGTTTGGTGCTAGGTGTAGTGGCATTCAAGATGAACGGCGCCACATGCCTCGCGAGCTCCTCAAAAGACACGACAGTGCGCGTCTGGAACCCGATGGAGGCCCGCGAACTCCTGACACTCGAGGGTCACCGGAGATGGGTGAACAGCGTGGTGGCATTCGAGGCGAGTGATGGCCCGCGGCTGGCGAGCGGCTCCGACGACAGCACGGTGCGCACCTGGAACCCGACCGACGCACGCCAACTCCGCAAACTCGAGGGCCACCAGGATTGCGTACGGTGCGTGGCGGCGTTCTTGACGAGCGATGGCACGTGGTTGCTTGCGAGTGGGTCTGACGACAAGACGGTGCGGGTCTGGAATCCATCCGAAGGCCACCAACTCAACAAACTCGAGGGCCACTATGGCATGGTGTATGGCTTGGTGGTGTTCGAGGTCAGCGAAGGCGAACTGCGGCTGGCGAGCTGCTCCAGCGATAGGACGGTGCGCGTCCGGGACCCGATCGCGACCAGCAAAACGTCTGAGCTCGAGACCCACAAAGGCGCTGTGTTTGGTCTGGCGGCGTTCTGCACGAGGGACGGCGAGCCGCGACTGGCGA
The DNA here is from genome assembly GCA_029834535.1 of Chrysophaeum taylorii. NCBI lineage: Eukaryota > Pelagophyceae > Pelagomonadales > Pelagomonadaceae > Chrysophaeum > Chrysophaeum taylorii. Next base: position 25,165 of record JAQMWT010000396.1, read on the forward strand.
GCTGCGCTGGGGATAGGACGCTGCGCGCGTGGGATCCGAGCACTCGCCGCGAAATCCAGAAACTTGAGGGCCATGTGGGTGTGGTTAATGGCGTCGTGGCATTCAAAATGAAAGACGCTATACGCCTCGCGAGCTGCTCCTCGGACATGACGGTGCGCATGTGGGACCCGACCACAGGCTGCGAAATCCGCAAGCTCGAGGGCATCCATGCTTCTGGCGTGACGGCCTTCAAGATGAACAATGAAGTGTACCTGGCGATCTGTGAATTTTTCGAAGGGAAGCTACGAGTGTGGGATCTCGAGGGCGGCGAACTCTGCAGACTTAAGGGCAACCTAGGGTTTGTGAATGGTGTTGTGGCATTCGAGATGAATGACGAGGTGCGCCTCGCAAGCTGCTCCGATGATCAGACGGTGCGTGTTTGGGATCCGACCACAGGCCGCCAACTCCACATCCTCCAGGGTCACCAAAGCTCTGTCCTTGGAGTGGTGGCATTCAAAGTAAACGACGCCGTGCGACTCGCGAGCTGTTCCAACGACAAAACGGTGCGCGTCTGGGACCCGGCCGACGCACGCCGACTCCGCAAACTCGAGGGTCACCAGGATTGGGTACGGTGCGTGGTAGCGTTGGAGGCGACCAACAGGACCCCGCGGCTGGCGAGTTCCTCCTACGACAAGACGGTTCGCGTCTGGGACCCGATCGCCGGCGCCGCACTTCGAGTGCTCCCCGTGGAGAGCACAGTACTTAGCATGACCGTGTTAGAGATGAAGGCGACAGACGGGGACGACCTGGTCTGCGCGTTTGGCCACGATAACGGCATGATCTCGTACTGGGACGTCCGCATATAAGCCGAAATATAGTGGGGTTGACGACTCGGGCGTCGTTGTTGTTGCATCGCGAGGTCGGTTTGCTCGGCAAGAAGGGTGTGCGGCGCGCGTGCGCGACTTGGAGGTTGATGGGGCGGTGTGCGAGCCCGAACGGCGGCCGTTTTTTTTTTCTCGCCGAGGAGGTCCTGTGCAGGATCCAGGTTCTTTTCGCCAGCCGACGACGTCGACGTCCTCGCGGCGCTCGAAGTGCTGATTGGCGCGGCGGATTTGATGATGATCATCGTCGATAGACGTATTCCCGGCGAAGAACAACAGGCCGCGGCTCATCGCGGCGCTTGTGCTACCGCGGCTCATCGCGGCGCTTGTGCTACCGCGGCTCATCGCGGCGCTTGTGCTACCGCGGCACGCGCACAAAGGGTACCGTGGTGGCTATCCTTGGGCGGCGGCGCAGTGCGAGTTGTGGTCGCAGCTTTTGCTCGACCCTCCCGCCTTGAGAGAAGTCGCCCACTCAATATTATACGCCGCCAAAAATTGTCGGAATTTCGTCGTCGCCGCGGAACTAACTATTATTGTTATAATACGTTAGTTTTTTCCTGGACCACCACCACCACCACCACCACCACGGGTCTCTCTCTTCGAAAGAACTTCTTCGAGAAGAGCCGTCTTTTTGAGGAGCTCGATGATGCCGTCGTCGTCCGCTAGGTGTTGCTGGAAGATGGAGACGAAGGTGTCGGCGTCGATCGCGTCGAAGTCGGCCAGTAAAAACAACAAGTCAGGTTCGTCGAGGGCGTGGGCGGCCGCCATCCGGCTGCAGAGGTCCTCGAGAGTGGACGGGGCGCCGAGGTCGTCGAAATAATACTGGCGTATTTCCTCTAGTTGGGAGGCGCTCAAATCGCAGACGCTCGGCTTGGTGCACACCGTTGTGAGATCCCACGACAACATCTCTTTGACGCCGCGCTTCCCGTACTTTCCGTACATCGAGGTCACGAGCTCCGCCCAGCTGATCATGCCGTCGCCGTTGGCGTCGGTTTTTTTGAACAAGTCGTAGTGTTTTCCTTTTTGCGCGAGAAACTCGGCCAGGGCGATTTCGCCGTTTCTGTCGACATCTATAGTGTCGAACACCTCCCTGAGTCCCCGAAGTTCCTTCTTCAGTTCCCGGGCGAGGCCGGGATGCGCGGCGAGGGCGGGCCGCAGCTTCTTTCGCGTCGTAGTCTTGGACGCAGCTTGTTTCAGCCCGAACGTTCGAATCACAAACCGCACGCCATCGTTTTGACGACAGAAATCGATCCAGTCGTCGCGCGTCGCGTGGTGAGAAAATGGCCACAACCTCTCCGACGCCGCAATAATGTCCTGTGGTGGTGAATGCCGCGTCGCCGCGCAGAGCCCCCTCGCGACGCTCGCGGTCAGCAGCACGCCGTCGCTCGCGTCGAGGTAGTCTTTGTCTTCGTCGAACAATTCAAAAATCGCCGAATATTTCGCCACAGTAAACGCCGACGCGGTCACGATTGCCACCGCAAAAAATTCGAGCAGATCGACGCGAGGCTTGGCGAACCTGCGTGGTTCTGAGCGCTCGTTCTCTTCAACAACTCACGCGTCATAGACACCTCTTGCTTGCCGCCGCGACATCGGCTTCACGAGCGCAGCAAACTCCTTGAAGCTCACCCCCGGCGACCGCATCCGCTCGTGCATCCGCCGAATCTCCTCCATGCTCAGCCGCGTCGCCGGCACCACGCCCTCGACGATCGCACCGTGTCCGACAAGTCCTTCCATCATCGCGTTTCCCATATCTTTACAAAAAGGATACCTGAACACTAATCCTTGCTTACCCTCAAAGAACCACCACCGTGAAATTCCTTCTTGACCGCGCGGCGTCGTCGTCCTTATCGTTACGCCCTATCCTTCACAACAACAACAACAACAACCATCTTCGACTCCAAGCGTGTGTGCGCGCAATGGGCACGCACTTTTGCGAGAACAACACTGTGGCTTTAAAAACTTTGCAAAACACTTCGTACGGGGAACTGTTCCAACCACAAACGAATTAATTAATTAATTAATTAATTAATTTGTGGCTGCGCGAGTTTAAAAACGACTGTACTTTCTTTCCCGCGTAGTACAGGTCTTTTTGGGTGGGTGCTAACTAGTCTCTCTCAGATCAGTCAGTTTCGCGGCAGTCGTCCATGCAGACCAAGAACAGGATTAAGAACTTTAAGAAACCAGGCGCCATAGAATACGGCATGACCTTCGGCCCTGGGACAAAGACCTGGCCCACCGCGGCTCGACGACCTCATTACAAGACACTCCGAGAATGACTATGTGGCAGTAACGCCCATTCCCCCCACTTGCCTTGCCTTGCCTTGCCTTGCCTTGCCTGCCACCTGACTTACCCTGATTGTTGCAGCTCTGGTATTGACCTTGCACTGATGGGGGGGGGGGTGTCGTCTTGACATCCGCGCTTCCACCATGAAGAACCCAACGTCGACCAGGAATTTTGTATTGCTTTCTTGCTTTCTTCTTTGCTATTTATTACCCTCATTTTTGATTTTTCGTGATGGCGTGAGGTGGTTGCGCTGATGAGATCGGGCGTGTGGGTGGTGGTTTCGCCGGGCGGGTTGTTGGGAGAAAAAAGGGTTGTTGAGGCCCCTGGTCCGGCGCCAAGAGGGGCGGGTATCTGAGAGAAAAACCACTACAGTGGTCTCAGAAACGGCGGGAATCGATAGTCCAACGACTCCCGGACTATCGATCGATCTCCTTGTTTTTCGGCGGCGAGTCGGTTCGTAACGGTCGAGCGAGTGCGAAGCCGACGCATTTGTGGGTGAAGATCCAGGGGATCACGGGTACCGCCGCGGGGTTCATTTTGCGTGATTCGGATCGAACTGGGAGCGGAGTCACTACGACTCATTTTGCATGTTTTTGCATATCGTAACTGAGGGGCATTGTTATTAGTCCTAACCTAGCTCGCGCGAGGCAGACCACCACCTCCCTGACGGCGAGCGACAGCACCGGGAAGGCCGTCCCTAGTCTTCACGCGCAAGGCAAATACTTCCGTAAGTAAGTCCAGCGCACCGGTACAGCGCGCAGTAGTCAGACGGCCGCCGGCAATTGTCGTCTAACGAAAAAGAATACAACAAGCGAGTTGTGAGCGTTCGGATTAATCCTATTATCCGGGCAAAGCGCGGTCATGGCAGAGAGGCCAATGACAACAGAACGACCGCAGTGGTTTCGGGACGCACAGGAAGGAGCGTCTGCAACGATTCGGTGCAGCGACTCCGTTCTCGTCTATTGGAAGAACACCGTTGAGTGCGCCCTTTCCACGGCCGGAAGCCGAGGAAAGCGGCATCGGAAGAGAGGCAAGGTCATCTGATAGCCTCGACAGCCCCCCAAGCGTGATCATCCTTCCGGATCCACGCGCCGGCGAAGGGGGAGCTACGTAGGTTGCGCCAGACGCAACTTCAAGACCGGGCGAGCCGACGTTTGTACGTACGCACGACCCTACGAACGTGCGATGACTACGACGGAGTCATCTCGAGCGGAACCCGGACCATTTACGGCGATGCGTGGACCAGAGGAGAGTGCACCTCCTATAGGCCACCATCCGCGAATACGAGAGTTCCGCCAGATTTTCGCGGGGATGCCGACCCCGAGAAGGTTCTGCAGACCATCAACGAACGATTCGAGATGTGCCAGTCGCAGATCGAGCAAGTCCTACGTGAACTTGAGCGCACCCGCCGCGACTCGCAACAACAACGCTCAGAAGTGGAGCGGCAGCGGATCGACAACTACTTCGACGAATGGTGGAGGAATCCACGCGGGCGCATGCTCGAGAGGCACGGCCAACCTCTCCGGATGCCACGCGTGTTACGCCCGACGACGATGATGACGCTGTATCGGCACTGAACGACGATCAGCCACCGCGAAGAAGTCGACCGGAGCCTATCCCGCAGCATCATACGGACCCCGGTTCAGCACGTTCTCGTAATGAAGAAGAGATACTTCATATCAAGAAAGGAGCTGCTGGTGTGACTCGTATCACGTTTTCGCCTCTCAATGGGCAAATTACTAAGGACCGTGATGAGGTGGACGCGTGGTGGATGCAATTGCGGCGTATGATGGAAGGCAGGATTGACAAACCCTCAATAGCGATGAACGTGATTGGAGGCGAGTATCAACTCGCCCCTATGGAAGCTTATCGCAAATGGGAAGCCGAACGGCCGCAGATGTGGAAACAATATAAGGAAGGAACCATCACATTGAAAGAGTTGCGCCAGCATGATGAGGACTGTCTGGATGCTATGCAAGAGAAGACGAAGCTTCCTTGTCCACCTCGGGCTACGGTTGAGGAGCTTGAACGTGAATGGTTCAATTTACGGCAAGGGAATTTGTCATTGAATAAGTATATTGCGCGATGGGTGCAGAAATTCGGCCAGTGGCGAGCAATGTCAGGTCGCGATACTGATCCTGCTGCGTTCCGTTCGCACTTCATTGCTGGGCTCAATTCTGAGCGCTTGCGGACGAGCGTCGAACTTGCTCAGGCCTCACCCCGTATGAAAGCATCTACTCTCACCCTCAACGATGTCATTCAATTGACCATCCAGATTTCCAAGATGCTGGAAACCAACCCTACTGCCAACATCGAAGATGCGATTAAGAAGGAGAAGGGAAAGGAGCGCGCACCACGGATGAGAAGAGAGCAGCAGATGCAGCAGATGCACCAGTGGCAGCCAGTACAACAGGTTGGTTATGTTACCGACTCGGGATTTGGAAACTGGTTACCACAGGGGATAGATACCAATGCGCGTCTAGCAATTATGACGTGCCTCAGTTGCGGCCGGCATGGTAATTTTCAGCGTTGGGAATTCACTGAGCTCACTTCACTAGGTTCACTGAATTTGGTTCACTTCACTTCACTTCACTTCACCGAAAATTTTTCGTCCGAAGTCCAATGTTCACTTCACGTTCATTCACTTCGGCTGACGGCCTGACCCTGACCCCGTCTGATGAGCGAAGTCGAGCCGCCCACCTGGAGGTGGAGGATAATGTTGATGATGAGGAGGAATTTAAACGCGGAACAGAATGAGGAAGTTCACAAGAACGAGCCGATTGCGACGTCGATGTTGTGACGTGGAACACACCCGGCAAGAGTGGACGATCAACCAGGTCCAAGGTGTGGGACTGCGTGCGTCGACTGAAGGAAAATCATCCTGACCGCGTCAGTGGGAAGGCGACGCATGTGTGTATCCGGTGCTGGGAGCGCCTGAAGGTGACGAGAGACTTCAAGAAAGGCACATGGCAGACGACCAAGCCTCTTGCCCACTTCAAGGCTGCGCATCCGGAGGACGACCTGGGACGTCAACAGCTCACCAAGAAACAGAAGACAGACCAAGAAAAGGAGAGCGTTTTTTATGACGGCCGTGGGCGTTGTGGCAGCCTCGAAGGGTAAATCGGATATTACGAGATACTTCATGGCCATGCCCAGCCAGGCAAAGCACTCTTCCCTGATGGCATTCTCGGCTCGGCACTACGTGTACACGTCGCAGCGCATCTCCAAGCGCACCTTTGACTGACGACGAAGATCATCGCAACCTAATTGAGGCGGCGTATTACCGCGGCGGTGGCGGGAAAGGCAAGCGCCCTCGTTCATGACTCGAAAGGCGCTGTTTGAATGGGTGGACGCTGAATATTTTTTGCTTTGTTCGAAAATCTTGAAGCACGTCGTGACGGAGTGTTATGAAGCGGCGGCTTTCGGCAATCCATTCGCCCAGGTGCTCCATGACGGCGGGACATCCACAAGGATAAGTTCAAGCGACGGGCCATTGGCCTTTTATCCTTCATCTGGCCCGATTGGAGTGGCGTCGAGACGGTGTTCCCGCGTGGGCCTCGTTCCAGCTGACGACGGAACCGATTCCGGCACGGCTTCCCTGCTCCGTTCTGTGGTCGCGGAGAGTGCGGGAATCGATATCGATTCGGCGGCCGCAACCATTGTTCAATACCGGGCTGCAATTGGCGTCGCCGAAGAATTTTTTGTTGAGGTCGAAGCGTGTGACATGCATGATATCTCAAAGATCTCGGCAGTGGCATGTGGCGACTTGACACGATCCAGAGGCAAGCGGGTGATTAATCCATTCCCAACAGGCCAGGAGCTGCTGAACAGTGCCCACGATGGAGCCAAGTACTTTTCTTACGGCACACACGATTGAAGGATCTGCATGCGCTTTTGCCATTACAGCCGGGGAAATAAATCGCTGAAGCTCAAGCTCGACCTCAATAAGACGAGGTTCCGGGCGCGATACCAACTTATTCGTTCCTTGCTGCGTATGCGCCACGTGCTCAAACTGAACGCGGCTACCAACATTGGATTCCCCTGGACAATCAGTGATGAGCAATGGGTGGCGTTGCCTGAATTCGAGGCGATTTTTGCTATAACTGATGCGGCCGTTGTTTTCGTGCAACGTGAACACTTATACCTGGGGGCGTGCGCCGCATTGATCAAGCAAAACATGATCGAGTCTCAGCGAGCTGGGACGCTAGAAGTCATTTATCGCCCGAACACAACTGCGAAATCCATGCCACGTAAGACTGTCTCGATGTTGACGATCTCAGCGAGACCGGCAAAATCTGTCTTGAACAGGTTATTCTCGAATGTGAGCGTCGTTTTTTTTGCGGGAATAATGAAAACTACGTGCGTCACTTCGACTACGAATTCAACGATCGCGAGCTGATTGCCTTCCTTCTTGACTTTCGGACTATCAACTGCCGGCACCTGTCGTCCAATCAGAGAGCTCAGGCCAGGAAGTTGCTCAAGGAAGAATATGTGATTTACGCACGGACTGCATTCCACCACGAAAAGGCAAAGACTTCCTCCGAGCCTGCGCCTGCCCGCAGTCTCTTGGCGACACTCGACGCACCCGGCGCTTGGGACGACATTAGTGGCGACGTGCCTTCTTTTGCTATGCCTGAGAACCAGATGCCCGATTTCAATGTGGAATTTGAACAGGTCTTCACTCAATGGACCAGGCTCTCGAGATCGCTCAACTGGAAAGAGCATTATCCTGAACTTGAGAAGAAGGATGAAGTCGGCTTCAGAGATCTGGCTGTGCTCGACGTTGGAAAGCTGTATCGACCGCTCACCAAGGAGCAGTATGGGTTCCTTCCTTCCGGAGATGGCGAGAGCCTCTAAGGGTTCAATTGATACACATGGCGCGCAGAGCTACTGTGAGCGCTGCCTGAGCATTGGAAATCTTGTCCTGACTGAGGGAAACACGTTGCTCAGCGCGGACGAGACGGACAAAGTTGCCCTACTGTGCATGAACAAGAATTTCATTGCGGCGGCCCGGATTAAGTACAGGGACCTCGGACACGAGACCGAGTTTTTCAAAAACGCCGAGAGCACCATCCCCGAAGACTCTTCGGAGATGGAGGTTGATGAGGAAGAACCAGACGAAGATACCGAGGTCGTTCACATCGCCTAAAGTAAGAAACACTGAACCCCATCCACGGTAACTCCTCTTTCGCCCCGAAACGCGAAAGAATCTAAGAGCACCAGACCTAGGCAATAGCGCGCGGGGGGCACGGAACTGACGGGGCGCGACAGGGACCGGCGCTGGCGTTAAAAAAAAAAAAAAGAAGTGGCGTTCACTTCACAAAGGTTCACGATGGCCACGCAGGGTGACGTGTTCACTTCACCAATATTGCGTGGCTGGTGAAGTGGTTCACGTTCACTTGCTGAAGTGAATTCTCAACGCTGGTAGTTTTAACCACGACAACGGTGTGTGTCCTGTGCCGGACAATCCCTCGAGGAAGAGGCGTGCTGCTCAGACGTTGACTAATGCGGGTTTTCCAGCAACGCCAGAGGGACAGGAGCAATACCGACGGACGCTTTTAGCTGCAGCAGGACAAGCTTCAGTGACTCAGCTAGCGCCGCGCGTTGTGCAACAACCACAGGTGGTCTACACAGCAGCACAGGTGCCAGGTACAGGTCAACAGCAGCTGGTTGCAGGCACTCAACAGCGTTTGGTTGCAGGCACTCAACAGCAGGTGGTTCGAAGGCAGTCCGCAGTGCAGCGGACCGTTCAGACCTCGGTGCGCCTCGAGGATCTGACTACGGCTCTCAACACGATGAACTTGATTCGTCAGGCACAGCAGACGGCTCCAACGGTTAGAGGGCAACAGCCTCAGAGAGCAAACCCTAGCCAGCGCAATGATGGTGTCGCCGCTCAGTGGCTTGAAGTGCTTGGCGAAGATCAGGATGACGCTAAGCGAGCGGACTACTGCACTGTGCAGTATTCTGAGCTCATGGAGGGCAACGTGTATGACGATGACGATGTTGGGGGCGATGATGATAGCTTCTCTGCAGAAGGCTATTCTCCTGGTGACCCCATGGAACCTCCTTCCTTTTTGGTCATCACTGAAGATGCGTGGGTGGAGGAGCAGGAGCAAAGTACCGAAGTGACCGGAGTTGCACCCAGAGTTCCCTCGGAAGACGAAGATAATCGTGACGGATTGGGATATACGATTGTTCGTGTGGGACAAGATACCTTCGTTACTATGGATATAGTGCCACCAAGGGACGACTGCGCCGAGCGTTATGCCGCTCACCAATCCATCTCTTCGGATTTCGAGAGTTTCTGCCCTCAGACTTCGTTGAATACCACTCAGGATCCCGACCATCGCGAAAATAAAGCCGTGAGGTACGATGGCACGAGATCCACATCTTTGACGTATGTGCCTGTGGCTATCTCTTCGCTAGATGGTTCGAAATATTCCATCATCGCTGCCGGTTTGGATGGCATGGCTGATTCCCCCTACATCGAACACCGCTTGTATCGCAAACTTGATCGTGACGGCAAAATCATCTATCGTCAGCCACTCCCTACGATTCGTACTCTGAATGGGTCAGGAGGTTCGGGAGCTGCTATTCGAGAATGGGTCATTCTCCGGATCTCCTTGGTGCCAACGACATCCATGCTGCTCATGTTCTTCGTTGGTCAAACGAATGGGCAGTTACTTTTAGGAGCACGAGAATTACGACTCTTGGGTACGATTTGGGATTGTGCAACAGAGAGAGCTATTTTTCGGCGTTCTGAAGTGACCATTGGAGTTCTCAAGAATCGGACTTCCGCCTCGCCACAAGACCAGCATGGAATTGTCCTTTACAATGATGCATTCGATGCGACTCCGCAGGTAGTGCAGATGTTCCCGACAGCTAAGCTTGCTGTCCAATACGGAAATATCAAAACTTGGACGCCAGTTGGTAAACCGTGGAGTTATGACAGTCTGCTGCGCTCTATTCGTATCAGAGCGAGCCACCATCACGTTCCTCCCGGTGATCCGACTGCTGAAAAAGCGGAAGACCAACTTAAATGCCCTGCAGACGAGGAAGATATCACCCCTCATTTCGCGTACGTGACGAGTACTCGATTTCTTCTTCCAAGCCAACCGTACTTCTTGGAGATGGAGTGCGATGTGCCGCTGGAAAAGGGTCACGTATTCCGACCTTATCGGTCACTCCTCCAAGATCTCCGCCTTGTACCTGGTTCCTATTCATCGTATTGCTCCGACGAGCCCAGCGAAGTTCATGTGGCTGTGGAGCACATTGGTGACGAACCCATTGGTATCGACCCCGAAGTCCCGGTGGTCGAAGGCGAGGTCATGCCGCATGAAGGATGTGTCAACATGCAGCTAGAAGCCACTGATGACGTGTGTCATGCCACTCTTACGGCTGCTGTTGACGACATTGAAGTCGAGGAGGATGTCTTGAGTGACAGACCTCCTCCTCAGCCACCTCCAGATGAAGAAGTGAAAAAAAACACCAGAAATGGAGATGGAGGCGACTGCTAAGGAGCTGCTATCTAAGCTCGTCTCCTTGGTTTGGATACCCATCACCTACACCTTTGTCGTCGTCTACTTTGCTGGCGCTGGAGGATCAACGTTAGGTATCCGGCGATGCAATGAGCTATATGGCAGTTCATTTCGCATTGTCCTGGCTTTGGATGCTTGTCCTCAAGCCCGAGCCACCTTTGAGCTCAATTTTCCGAAGATTCCCTATGTTTTGCATGAGCTGGGGAAATCTCATCGTCGTACATACGACTTGGTGTTGTCGTATTTACATTCAGATTTTTGGAAGCATTCTTCTTATTTTCACGCCAGTCCGCCGTGTATCTATGGATCGACTGCCAATTTGCACTACAGGGACGCACGCAAGGGCGCTACTATTACTTCTTGGGTCCTGTGTCACTTCCGCAACGCACCTTATGTGATTGGACGATGGACGCTCGAGCAGGAACCATCAGTGATCCCTTTTGTGCATCACCAATTTTATGTGCCGCGTATTGTTGATTTCTATAGTATCACACCAGAGCTGCTGTGCTCGCGCACGCGCCTACTTGCGTGCAATTTTCGCTTGGAACTGCCGTTATTATCGCGTGTACCACCGAATTTAAGGGACTGTTTTGGGCCAGCGTTGGGATTTACAGGTGGTCACCCGCTCATTATAGTGAACAGTTTCTCATCTACGCGCCCTGCTATCGGCCCTGCCTTCACGGTGACGCGCAACAAGCTCCACCTAAGACCTCATTTCTCGAACACCCATCCACTCACGTTGCAGATGCACCAGGAAATTATGACCGTTCCTGCTACGTGGCAACGGGGTGAGAAAGTTTCAGAGACAGCAGCTATGAAGATGCTTGGCAGTGTGGTGCCACCCGCGACTATGAAGCGGATCGCGCTAGCAGTGCACAATTCGTTTGACCCTTCACTTCGAAATTCGGGTAAGTTGCGGAATATTGCGACGACTACGATAGCCCACCCCGATCACCATATTCTACGATTTTCACCTTTTGCTGAAGAGTCGCGCATTCCAGCGCTCGACCCTTCCACTCGAAGTGTGTCATGGATTTCGCCCGATGAACTCTATTCTCCTGCGAGTCCTGCACCACCAGCTGCTGCCCCCACCACCCCGCCACCACCTTCAGTTACGTCGCCTGGGACGGCTTCATCTTTTGCAGGGGGCACCGTCGCCACTGCTGTTATGCAGAGCAACCAAGTCGACAACCAGCCCTCCGCAACTGCCGAAGAAGAAGGCACCGCGAAAGAGCGACCAGCGTATTTCAATAAGTACGACGTTCCGTGGGCGGACGCGCCTCACGACGAACATGGTCAACCTTTACCGGTGATGCCTCCTCATTTAGCGGGTCAGGAGAGCATGCAGGTCATCCCTCCGACCGTCGCGTAGGTCGAAGAGGTGATGACTGAATTGGGTATTACAGAGCATCCTGCTTTAGATGATGACGAGAAGCTGATGATGAAGCATTTAATCTCGTATTCGTGGGCATTTTTCGATGATGTGATGAGACCTGTTGATTCAACTGAAGTGACGCTCCAGAGGTTCAAAGAAAAGAACCCGACTCCCGCCAAACTCTCGCCATGTCGGTTGTCGAAAGAAAAGATTGAATGTTTGCGGATGCAGATTGAAGAATGGACCCGAGACGGAGCTATTATTCGTCCCGCGAATTCTCCGTGGGGGTTCCCTATTTCGATGTTGCCTAAGAAAGGTGCTGAGCCTGGCACTTCCAATGCTTACAGGGCAGCTGTCGACCTGCGGCGCCTCAATGCGTTGCTCAAGGATGATAGCTGGCCGAGTGTGAGCATGGTTGGCGCGTTGATGTTTCTCATCGACAAGTTTTGTCGTTCCAGTTTGGATATTCGTTGGGGCTATCACAATTTATGATTGTCGCTAGATGCACAAGATGTGGTCACCTTCGCTAGTCCTCTGGGAGCGTACAGCTACATGCGTCTACCTTTGGGAGTCAAACCAGCCGGAAGTTTATTTTGCAAGCAGTTGAACACTGACTCGTCGAAATGGCTATATCGTGATCTCGTGGCATATATCGACGATATTCTCGTCGGTCACGCAGATACAAAGAATCAATTGCAGTGCCTTGTGCAAGTTATTCCCCATCTCGCCTTGAAAGGGTACAGCGCCAAGATCAAGAAGATTCATTTTATGCAAGAAGTCATTGAGTTTTTGGGTCATTTATCTACCCCGAACGGACTTCTTCCGTCACCGAGGTCTTTAGAAGCCATCAGACACATGCCAATTCCTGGCACTTTGTCGGATGCTGACCCTAAGAAGCAAGTGCGATCTTTCCTTGGAATGGGGGGTTTTTGCCGACGTTATGTAAGGAATTTTGCGAAAGTTGCAGAGCCATTAAGACAACTGACGTTGTCGGACGTGAAATTCAAGTGGACGAAAGAGTGTCAGGAAGCTTGGGTTGCCATCCATCATCGAGGCTATTGTCACTTCGAAGGGCGTCTACCATCCTGATTACTCGTTACCTTTTTGCATTCGATCTGATGCTTCCGCGCATGGGTTGGGTGCTTACCTATTTCAAAAAGTACCAGTCGTTGACGACGATGGAAGAGAAAGAATCGAAGAGAGAGTTATCGAGTACTGGAGTCGAACCGTGCCTAAGTCGATGAGGAAGTATGATCCTCGGCGCTTGGAACTCCTCGCAGTACTCTCCGCTCTTGAAAATTTCCGATTTTATATCGAAGGTCATCATCAGACGAAGTTAGAGACGGATCATCGTAATTTAACGTTTCTGCGGGATTCGAATCATACGTCTGGACAGTTAGCACGGTGAGCTATGCGGCTTGCTGCGTTCGACCGGGAGCTCGGATACAAGCCTGGAAGCTCCCCTGGCATGCGTTTTCCGGATTGTCTGTCGCGCAACCCTATCGACAAATTGATCGAGAAAGACGAAGACGGGGAACCGATCAATGAAGCTTTTTTGATTTTCCAAGAAATCCCCACCGATGTCCCTGGCACAGCTTGTTTCACCTTCTCTTCGGTGACGATGCCTATGCTGACGGACAGCGGACCCGCCGCAGCTATGGTAGCAGTTAGTACGCGACAGAACGCACAACCGCCTCAATTCTCGTACGAATCTGAGCCAGTTGACTCCGTCGAACGTCTCCCTTTATTTTGCGGATCATCAAGCGGAGGATGAGATCACTCTTGATGAGATAGCGAAAGAACAAGCTGAAGATGACACATGCAAGCGAATCAGACAAAATATGGATTCTGAGCAGAAAGATCAAGACGAGCAGTCGTCCGTACCTTGTATGAAATTGATGACAACGTGTTGTATAAGGTCGATGATTCAGATTCGCAACGTCTTATTGTGGTCCCTCAGTCTATGCGAAAGCGTGTAATCGCCATGCATCACCGAGGATTGTTCGGAGGCCATGTAGGACGAGACTCCACAGCGAATCAAATCTTAGAACGGTATGCTGCGACGCTGCATCGTACATCGCGAGCATATACAGGTCAGCGCCTCGCAGAGGTCCAATCAGATCCATACCTAGGACATAGCAATCTCGGACGCGATTCGGTTGACAGAGCAAGCCATGACGCTTAGGCATGGTGGATCGAATCTTCTGGCAAATAATACAGGCATTGACAAACTCATTAACTGACGATGAGACGTTTGGCCACCAATTTCTTGAAATTAAAGCTCTGATCGACACAAACATGGCTATTCCATTTTGAAAACGCGTTTTTGGACAAGATTTTACTTGAGGGATGTCGTCTCCCACGGTGGTGGTGCATAGTCACGGATAATGGAAATGAGAGTTCGCGAACAGGTTATTTATTTCGCACGTTTGTTCGTCAATTCAACGTACGTTATCGTACTACTACCCTTCCGCATTACCCTCAGAGTAAGTAACCACACTGAACGTGTCAACCGATTCATCAAAGCCTTCTTGCGAGCTGCGATCGATGAACCGCTGACAGCCAGATTGGTCGAATTTCCTCCCATACGTGGCATTCGCGTACAATAGGATGTACGTTCCGGGAAGAACGAAGATTTTTCAGCTTTCATGATGCGTACTGGCAAGCAACCCCTGTTACCACCCGATTACAATCTTTTGAGTGAACAGCGTGATCTATACCGCAATCACGTCAACAGATTTTTTTGATGGACTTTAAGAACAAGTTTGAATTTTATAGTCGACTCGTTACGCGAGCTCATCGCAAAAGGCACAGGAGAGCCAAAAACTCAACTATGATGCCCACCAAAGTGACATCCAGTTTTTTTCCCCAGGTGATTGATTATGTTCTGCGTTTCGTGCCTAAGACGCGCCACAAGCTACGACCCATTTGGCGCGGACCTTACATAGTTACCAGAAAGATCTCTCCCGTCGTTTACGAAATTCAGGACGTCAACAACGATGATATGCTGATTCGGTTGTAGTATCTGTACAACAACAAGAGATTGTGCATTCTTTGAAAAGTGCCAACCATCGACACTTCTTCAGTCCCTCTACATTTACCTTCGGACCGTTTCAAACATGGTAAGTTCGTGATTTTTTTCAGGGTTGAAGGACGATCCAACGCAGCGTGGAAGAAGCGTATCTATGATGGTGCCGAAGTCTACGAAGAAGAATATGACCACGACAATGATACACTGTTGCGCTTCACTACTATACCGATTTGGGACCGCGCGATCGATGATCCTCGTGTGTTTTTTGATCCTACTAATAAGCCCCTGGCCGAGCGACGCTCAAGACCAGAATACAAAGATCCTGACGGAGGTCACATGCCTACGACCAAACATGGAGGGCTGTGAACCCTGTGTGACTGATTTTCGCCCGGATGAAATCGATGTCCTCGTACACACTAACTTCGGCCTCCACAGCAACAAAGTTCCTGCGGCTGATGTAGCTGACCGAGCTTATCGTGTACCATTCGTGAGCGACCTTCGTCAGTCACCCTTGAAGTCGATCGAGGACGACTTCATCTCAAGTAGGGGGCTCCTCTCCTGTGGCAGTAACGCCCATTCCCCCCTCTTGGCTTGCCTGCCACCTGACTTATTACCCTGATCGTTGCCCTGACTACTGACCTTGCAATTATAGGGGGGGCCTCACCTGCGCTTCCACTGAAGAACCCAACGTCGACCAGGAATTTTGTATTGCTTTCTTGCTGTCTTCTTCTTGCTATTTATTACCCTCATTTTTTTTGATTGTCCGATTTCGTGAGATATTACGCTGAGATTGGGCGTGTGGTGGTTTCACCCGCGGTTCGGGTTGGGAGAAAGGGTTGTTGAGGCCCCTGGTCCGGCCAAGAGGGGGCGGGTATCTGAGAGAAAACCACCACTACTACCAACAGGACAAACACTCCCTGGAAAGACGGCTTGTTGGTCGGGAGGCAGGAGATTCGAGCGCTCATCCGGAGTAAAGCAGTGCTGATGGTTTCGGGACCGGTGGTGGTGGGGAGTTTCTTCGAAAGTCTTGCCACTGGCCGCTGCGAAGGGCAGCCGATCAGCTTAGGGTACTTGTCCTGCTCGACGCTGTCGGTGGTGTTCTCCTCCTTGAAGCAGCCAAGGGAGGAAGTGGGCTCACCGGTGCCGGCAGGGACCGGGTCGCTTTCTTGGGATAATGGTTTACGCACCCAGGGATAATAAATTTTGGGTGCCTCTATGGTACCCAAAAGTTATTAACCAAAAAAAGTTATTAAAGTTATTATGTTATGGTACCCACTCGACAACGGGGAGCAACTCCTACGACCTCAAAACCCCCCGAGTCGCGTCGCATGTCGCGTGTCGCGTGTCGCGTGTCGCGTGTCGCATGTCGCATGTCGCATGTCGCATGCCAGCGCGGCATGCCACGCCCTCGTCGCCAATATACATTGAGCGCATCGAACCTGGGTGGAAAGTGTGGCGAATAACTATGAACACAGAGGCCACACAAGGCGGCCCGGGAAAAAAAACTCGCCGCATTAATCTACTACCGCGAGCGGGGGGGGATCGCCAGCGCATTGAAACCCTGTGCGCGCTGTGCCCTCCCCGATCCCAGCAGGACGCCACCCCCCCCCTCAAGAGCGGGTTCCGTTAGCCAACGGACCGCAGGGTGATGGCAGACGACAAAAGTGTTTAATATGAAGCGCACGGAGGTGCCAAAGTCGTCGGTCCGGGGCGTGTACGCCTTCCGCGGTAAACGCGGGGGTTTTAAGTGGCAGTGCCTCGTTCCGAGCGAAGGGGGGGAAGTCTTTGCGGGAACGTTTGAGACCGAAGCCGAAGCCATTCGTGCCGCGGCGCCCGAAAAGCGAAAACGGCGCGCGCGGGCCGAGGTGCCGCAGTCGAGGTTCAAGGGGGTGTATTTCGTTTTGGGCGGGAGGTGGGAGGCGAAGATCACGTACCGCTCGAAATCAAAGCACCTCGGAACGTACGACTCGGAAGAAGAGGCCGCCAGAGCCTTCGACGCGAGGGCAAGGCTTCTCGGCGTTCCTGAAAGATGCAATTACGACGAAGCCGGGAACGAGATCGTCGAATCGAAGGAACGTGGCGTCCGTCGGAGCCGGAACAAGTGGCGGGCCGTTATTTCCGTTGATGGCCAGAGCGTAAATCTGGGCGTTTTTGACTCCAAGGAACAAGCGGCGGAGACGTGCCGCGTCGCCGAAGCCCAGAACGCGCAGCGCAAACAGAGAGCCGCGCGCTGGTTCGTCCGCAACGACCCCTCCGCGGCGGACTACCTTTTCGCCAGCTCCGACGACCTCTCCCTCGAACCAGCCTCCTACCCCCCGCCCTGGCACTTCCACCAGGCCTAGTGCGCGGCGTTAGAAATTATTGTGTGGTTTTAAGCTTTCTTACCAGGGCAACACGTTGTTGTTGTCCGGCGGCATCTTCTTTCTGTAGGCGGCCAACTGCGTTTGTGCCTGCCTCCTGTTGAGTTTGTGTTTCGTGATCAGGGCGTCGACCTCGGGGAAGACGCCCACCTTCGGGAAACTCGCCGATGGCCCCCACGTGTGAATCGTGCTCGCGAACCACGCCCAGAGCTCCTCCTTTGCTTCTTTTGAGATCTTTATGGCGCGTCCCGAAGAAGCCGGTGCAGTAGGAGCAACGGGACCAATCATCACCGTTGATGCGACAGCTTCGGTGGTGGCGACGACCGCAGCGGACACAGGTTCTTCAGGCTCTCGCTTGGCCCTGCGCAGCAAACAACGAAGGTGACGGTTTGTCATCGCGACACGCATACGACGAAGGCTTCTTCGACGCGGGCTTCTTCTTGAAGGCGACGGCCTTCACAGCCGACTTCTTGGAGACGGTGGCCTTCTTGACTACTGCGGTTTTGCCTCGAGAATTCCCCTTCTTCTTCTTCTCGGAGAGCCTCTTTAGCCAGTTGATGCCGTTTCTTTTGCGGCCGTCGCGTCGGACTTCGCCATTCTTCATCAAGAGCTGCTGCTTCTCGTGCTTCCTGCGCGAAGTGATGGTATAAGGTAGCACAAAAGATCATGACACCGTTGATGGTTTTACCTCTCCTCAAGGATCACGCGCGCACGACGTTGTTTGAACAACAGGAAAAGTTCGTAGCGATTGCGCCTTTGTGAAAGAAAAAAAAATAAAAAGCGGTTTGATTGTCGATGAAGACTCCGCGAGTATGTGAATCACAAGAGTCGCGCGCGGTCGATCTCGTTGCGTATGGCCGGATCGAACGGGCTCACGGCGTTGAGGTATCTACGCAAACGTTGCAAAATTGGAGACGACGATCACGACGACAGATGTTTCTCGAGAAGCACTGCAACGCACGGGATCAGCAGCCCAAGCAACCAGCAAGCGAAGATTATCTGTGAACAAGAGGATGTGTGTCGAAGATGAATCGTTGCAGGGAAAGGCAGGACGCTGGCACGGGCTAAGTCGATTTGATAAAATCGGGCGACCTTGAGGCTGTCGTTGACGCGGGCTTGAAAGCTCGCGCCATACGCCGGCCATGCGAAGCGGACCATACTGTCGGATTTTATCCCAAGCTCCTTGGGCGTGCGGCCGTCGAACCGGTCCGTGAGGCGAACGGGTACGCCACCTCCGGCACCACCTCTCCCTTTGCAAACCTCGAGGATCGCGACGAGGATCTGCAGGGCCTCGAGCACGCTCTTCGGATCGTTCGGGATGAATCCGTGCGAGCGAAGCTACGTGGATGTCGAAAAGGTTAGGTCCAAATAAGCAATAGAGTGACAGAATCTAGAAAAAACAACGACCAACACTCCAAAAAAAAATCATCATCTCGAGATTCATTCAAGACGCGGGTTGTTGTTGTCAAGGACAATCTTCTCGACGTAGATCAACACCTCGACGATCGGCCCGCGCTCCAGCACGCGCCTTTCGCGAAACAGTCCCGGTATGGTCCACTTCTGAACCTTGCGGTCCCACGCAATTCCGTTGTAGCACGTCCGGGACTTGAGGTTCCTAATGGAGTCGAAATCGTGGAGAACTCGAGCCACACTCGCGTTCGCGATCGCCACAGCACCTGCGTGGTTGGAAGATGGTCGAATTGGGGTAAAAAAATTGGAAACTACTGATGTAAGACGCTGTGCGAGTTGTTGACGATAAGTGACGCGCGCGACGTGAGGCAACATCTGCGCAGCGCGACACGAATCAGTAAGTCGAGTGAGAGAATAGCGACGCGGCCATATGGTGTCCGACATCCTCGAGCGTTGCGGTTGCGCCTGCAATATGCGAGATCATTCATCTGCGAGTTGAACACCACGAATGCTAGAGCTACCAAGACTCACCGGGTGCCGTGAGCTCGAGGACGCGCGCCACTTCGGGCTCGATGCTCCACTGTTCGAGCTGCTGCCGCGCCGCCGAAAGCGTAAGCGTCTGAGCGCGAGCCCACGCTGCCTGTGGGTAGTTTCACGAAGGAAAACCTCGAGTGCAAGAATGGAGGTGGACTCTTTGGTTAGACCTTGTTGCGACGTGCTGGAGATTGTCCAATCTCTCTCGAAGGCTTCTTCCGGAGGTGTTCGGTGTCGACCCACCGGCGCCAGACAACGAGCTGGTTCGGGACGAGGTCTTCGAGTGTTTTCGGGGACAACTGTTGCTCGTCGGTGACCATCGATGATGATGATGATAACTCGCGCTCGTGTTGTTCGCGCACGGCAATACGTTCGCGGATTTCGGTGGACGTGAGGACCTCGCCAGTAGTTTGGTTGATGCGGATGACCTTGTCGACGGGCTCCGGAGAAGGTGTCGACGAGTGGTCCTCCTCCTCTTGATCACCACGCGTTGGTTCGAAGTCGTCGTCGAAATCAAAAGCTTCGGCGGGAAGACGCGCGTACGAGCCGTCGGGGCGGCGGAGGCGATGCATCGCGAGCACCGCTTCGACGACGGCGTCCTCGAAGGCTTGCTGGGCTCCAAAGTACGTCTCGTACATGTCGAACTCTCGCCGACGTCCAATGACACGATCTCGTACGTAGCCCACCATCGTCTCCTCCTCGGACTGGTCGCGCGTCAGCTCTTGCGCTTCGAAGGCAAAATAGGCATCGAGCGAGGCCTCGTGGTCCTCGAGACTGAGTTGGTGAATCGGCACGTCGGGATCGACAGTGGACGGAAGTTCCCACGTCCCTCCTTCGAGATCGTATACGTGATTCCACGCGTCGCACTCCAGGTACGGTTTGTCGAAGGCCAACCACCTCGCCTTGCGTTCCTCCTCACGAATCGCGTTTTGAATCGACTCACGCTGTGCGACGTATTCGGCCTCGTAGGTGCGGTAGTAGTGGTTTTTGCATTGCAGATCGGTCCGATTGCCGACTTCGCGCGCGACCAATTTCCAGTTCTTTGCGTCGTATTTCTTGACGGCAGCGACAAACCGCTCATGCTCGTCGGGTGTCCAACGGATTTGAGGAGCACGGAGACCAGCGGCACGCCGACCAACACGACCACCACGGATATCTCTTCTCCCCTCCTCCTCCTCCTCCTCCTCCTCCTCTATCTCCTTTTCTTCGACATACTCCTCGTCGTCGCGATCGTCGTCACCTCTTGGCGCGTCCTCGTCTTTCGCGGTATCAGAATCTTTGTCGTCGTCATTATCTTCCTCGTCGTCGTCTTCCTGGTCCACGAATTCCGCGGGAAAGTCTTCGACGTCTGCCATCGCGGCACGAGGACGTTCGTAGCCCATCGGCGGCTCGTTTGCGATTCGTCGATCTTCGCGAGCGCGAGCTGCCTGGACTTCGTCGACGGACTCAACCCCGTGATTTCGCTCGGCCAATTCGGGGTACGCTGTGAGCTGGTCGGGCGTATGTTGTGCGTCGAGCGACTCGGCAGCAGCAACACTAACATCTAGTTCCAAATTGGCCGGCTCGTGTCGCGGAGTTCGTTGACGAGTGTTCGCAACGACGTCCTCTGCTTGGTCCGGGAGGAACGGGTCCATCTCTTGTCCGATGCTCTCGGAGCGTGTCTCCAACAATACTGACGTACCGGCTTTATTCGGCGACTCTTTTTGGTGTTGCGCGGCGACGTCACCAGTATGCTGCTGCTGATGCTCAGCGGCCTCCGCCTCCGCATCATCCGACATGGCGGCGACGACGGCAGTACCATCGACGGGAGGAACTTGGGCCTCTTGGGGCAGCGGCATGGGTTCGTCGTTGTCCAACAACATTTCGAGATGCTCTTCGAAAGCGGGCGGCGGCGGCAAGAGCGAGGGTGGCGGGAGCGGCGGGAGACCGGCGGGGATGTGGTCGGCGTGTTCGTTCGACACCGCGGACCACGTCAAGCTCGCGGCGTCGAGGAGATGTGAAGCGTGGCGTTTCGACTCGTAGTCGGACCACGGCGTCTCGAGCGCGTCGATACCGTCGCACGACAAACCGAGCGACCGCAGACGAGTTCGGAGATCTCGGCGGTCGGCGAGACGCATCGGACGCGTGATTTGGGTCGACAGGAGCATCGCCGCCGGGAGCGCGCCGGGAAATTCGATCTGGGGCACGAACAAAATGTCGGGGTCGTCGGGGTGGTGGACGATCCGCAGCTTTAAAGCAACGCCGCGCACTTGGCAAAGTACCGAGCAGAACATGGCGCCGACCGGTCGCACCCCCGGAATCAAATTGAACCGCATGTAGTAGTTAAGGCAGGAGACGTGGGCGCCGTTCGAGCACAATCCGCGGTGCCCATCGTTGGAATACGTCTCGATGAGGTACGCCGAACATGCGTAGAACTCCCCTTTCCCGCCCTCGGGCGGCTTTCCGCAGATGATGCCTACGTTGGGATTGGGGTAAACGCGAAAACGACGAGGACGACGCTGGGAATCGGTGAGACAGAGAAGACTCTGCGTGTTAGTTTGCCCCGCGGATGCGCGGACGATCGCGCTTCTGATGGTCTTCCGGATCTGCTGTTGCTCGCGCGGTGGTAGCAGTTCGAGCTCGTTTGTGCGCGGCACCAAAGTGTAGTGGGCGAGCACGATGAAGAGGCCGGCGACAGTTTGCGGCGCCCCCACGGCGGCGGCGGCTTCGACGACAGAAGGATATGCGATGCCATCGGGGCCGACGTAGCAGTCCTCGCCGGTGATGGTTTTTTCGACTTCAAATCCGATCTCTTGGAGCCGAGCAACTATGCGAGGAACGCGGTAAAGCAACAAATCATGGACGATCGACAAGTGCTCACGCATTTGAAGCTGCGGGGAGATTGTTTAAAAGGCGATGCCTGCGAGCATACCTCGGTGAGCAGGCGTGCGCGACGGCCGTCGACAACATAGACGAAGACGCCGTGAGGTCGTTCGGGTCGGACTTCGTCGTTCGGGCCGGGTTCGCGCGAGACGGGTCGCCGCGGGTCGATTTGGCTGATGCCTTCGCTTGCGCGTTGCTTGGCGGCGGCGGCGCGCGTGCGGCCTCGCGAGTCGACGCGGGCCTCGACGACCGACTTCATGACGTCCTCGATGCGCGTCTCGGCCTTGAAGTGGTGTATCGGGAACTTATCGCGTATGGCGCCTGATGTGTAACGGGTGAGCTTGAGGGCGGTTCTGGATACGCACGAATCTCCGGGATCGTCGAGGCGCGGAAGATGCGAAGGAAGCGCGCGCAGAGCTCGGTCCAGTTTTTGGCTCGAAGCGTGTGCCTGACAGAGTAGCCCATCGGCGGCGTCGAGTCGTCGCCAGCAAAGATCGGCGATTGGTTCCTGCAAGGAAACAACCGGTGAAGGAACGGAAGCGGCGACTGGTCGAGGACGCCGAGCGGTTTGAACCCGGCGGCGAAGTTGTACGAGTTCTGGAGGACGATCGACACAGACTTTTTTTCGTTGAAATGCGCGGCCTTGTTCGCGATCCAAAACGGCACGCTCGCTCGCTCGCCGAGCGTCGCGGTGAAGATCATGCTATGGAACGAGTGGAACGCCGCGAGCTCGAGCAGCGCGGCAATAAAACGCGAGCCTGAGTTCGGGGGGTGACGCGTATACGCGGGTGGCGCTTTTGAGCGAATCAAAGTTGACAGTAGGAAAGAATAAACGAAACTCGTTAGAAATAACGCCGAAATTTTTCTCGCCGAGCTTGAGGCCGGGCCGCTTTCTCAAGTCGGCGCGCACGACAAAAGCGTGGACGTACAAGATCTTGTAGTCGCCGTGGGGCTTGGTTGAGTGCAAGGCCTCGACCACGGCGATCGCGATCAGGCCGAGGGTGTCGTCGACGAGCGCGATCGCCTGGTTTTCGCTCGAAGTGAACACAGCAGCAGCAGAAGGGCGAAACGTGCGGCGCGCGACAAAAAGAGTGGTACGACGATGATGGTGGCGCTGGAGGGCGCGACACCGCGTTACAACAGACGTGGCCCCAACTCTGAGAAGACGAACTGAGGCCTCGAGTGCGACGGTCCACAACAACCACACAGCAAGGAATCGAACAAGAGGCACGACGAACGGCGGCAGAGGACCGCGGGGACCTCGGCGCACGAGAGACGCCGCCGCCGCCGCCGCCGCCGCGCGAGCACGAAAACAACAACAACAACGCGGGTGACGGACCTGGCACTCCTCGAAGGGCGCGAGTCGCCGCAGGATCATGCGGAAGTGTTTCCGGTTCCCCCAGAACGCCTGCGTGCGGGGTGACGGTAGTACGGAGAATCGACAAGTCACCTCAGCCAGGAGCTCGACGGCCTCGCGGCGGCGCGACCGCGGGAGGAGCTCGAGGCGGAGCCCGAGGATCGGGATGTTTGCGGCGCGGAAGGTGTCTGTCGTGAAGAAGTGGTAGTGGACGCTCGCGCGCTTGGCGTTGGCCGCGGCGGTCGGCATGGCGCGACGGTTCGTTTCGACGAGGGCTTGGTTATGTAACTTTGAGTGTATTTTTGGCTTCTTCGCACACCGGTTGTTCGCGTTCGCCAAGCATAGAGGTGACGTCGCATACATCCTCAAAGTAGTATTATTGCAGAATTCGTTGCCGCAGATGGGTCTTGAAAGCCCATTGAAGTGTGATTTTTGGAACGAAGAAGGCCTGTTTGATAGCCGTTGAAGGGGATTCGTGACGATTCGCAGGCCGAATGAGGGGCAGAAAGGGTGGGTGCTGGTGTAGGTAGTACTGTACTACCGGCCACATAGGGCCGATTGTAGGGAACCTTAAGTGTGCGGTGCCCGAGCCAGATACGGAGCCAGGGCCAATGGCCGAGTTGATAGAGTGTTGTTGAGAGTATCGTCAAAGAGAAAACCGCAAAACTGGTATCCATATTCACTTTCCCCATACTCTCATCTCCCCTGGCCTTGGTGACAGACAGACAGACAGACAGACAGACAAGCGGATTCTTTCTGACCATGCCCTCGAGCAAGCTGGATATGACTGTCATACGATCCAAGCTATTGGTACTCAACGAATCTTGCGTCATCGTCATACCCACCACGTCATCCCCCTTCTTCGTCGCAGTGGCTTACTGTTTTTTGATTATATGTTGGATCGGCCACCGCTACTATCGCTTCAACGGATTTTGTCTCACCTTTTGTGGCATTTTCTTTATCACGACGCTGTCGCTTTTCCCCCCGCCGTGTCCCAGCGCACCCCCACTTACTTTCGACCTCTGGCATGCACGGCTTGGTCATTATAGTAAATCTTATCTTCGACGTTTGCCCTTTCTCTCGCTGTTGGTGCGCCTTTCTTCCCAAGTTCCGCGTCTCTTTCTTTTTGTGCTGCTTGCTTGTGCTCTATGTAAACTGAAACCTTTTGCTTCTTGGGCAAGCAACAACATCGCACGTCGTGTCCTCTACGCAGCAACAGAAGAAACGTCCCAATACACGTATATCAACGATGGCGCCATTTGTTCCACTCATCTACGTGAAGCTCTGGCGCATACAAATCCCGAGCGTCCTGGATGGTCGCGTGCCATAGCCAAAGAGTATCACGCCCTCGATCAGCTTGGTTTTGCTGGGATGTTGTTCGCCGCTTTCCTTCTTCCACTTTTTCTTCTAGAAACATATGTGGGTCCTCCTCCTCCTCCTCCTCCGAAAAGAAATTCGAATCTGGTCGGTTCAAATCCTACAAAGCGCGTCTGGTTGTCAGAGGTTATACGCAGATTCACGGCATTGCTTATCACACGACACTTACTCCCCAGTCGCCACTATTGTCACTATATACGCTCTTTCCTCAATTTTTTTGCTGCTGCCGTTCATGACTGGGATTTGGATGTCAGCTCTGCTTTCGTACAAGCACCGATCGCAGAAGATATATTTATGTCTGGCCACAGGAAGGCTATGCCCCTACCCAATCCAAAGATGGCTCTTAGATCCTTTACAAACTACGCCGCTCTTGGTACGGTTGCAAACAAGCTTGTCGAACGAACGAAACTGGTGGATTTACTTGCTTGTTGGAACGCTTCCTTGTGTCAAAAAATGATTGTGGTTTCGTCCGCGGATCTGGCGACACTTGCAGTTACAACAACAAACTCTTGCTTAATTCCACTGTCGTTTTGCAACGCCTTGTTCTCGTTGTTGAAGACCTGCTTGTGGCTCACCCCCGTCACTGCATTGGACATTATTAC
Organism: Chrysophaeum taylorii; assembly: GCA_029834535.1. Classification (NCBI taxonomy): domain Eukaryota; class Pelagophyceae; order Pelagomonadales; family Pelagomonadaceae; genus Chrysophaeum; species Chrysophaeum taylorii. The sequence continues at coordinate 50,755 of JAQMWT010000396.1, forward strand.
CAAGCATGGATGCATGCTGCGTTTCAAAGCTTTCACCGATGTCAACGAAATCGATCTCCAAACTTAGGTTGGTCTTCGCATCTCGCGCGTGATCGTGCGCGTCGCACGATCGTCGCTATCGACCACCAATCCCATGCTATCCGCGAAAATCTCGCGGAACACCGCTTTATCAATAATAGCAAACCCGAACTGACCCCCCCTCCAAAAGGTCTTCGTCTTTCTGCGGCTGATTGTCCTGCAGACGGACGGTTCCCCCGATCAACTCTACGTGGTTCGCATCCCCTTTTTTCGTCGTATTGTTGGGGTTGCGTGTCTTGTTTATTTCTGTTATGACGCGCCCGGACATCAATCATCATCGCTTGGACTGTTATTCAATCAGTGTGCGCGTTTTGCTGACAACCCCGGCAAGCCTCGTTGCCACGCTAGGAGCCATTGCATGCACTACCTTAAATCGTACTCAAGATCTTGCCCTCGTTCTTGGTCGCGATTCTGACCTTCGTCTCTGTGGTTATTATTCTGACTCCAGCTGGGCTGACAATCCCGACGACGACCGTCATTCTACATCCGGCTATTGTTTCGTGCTTGGTAACTAACTCAATGATCAGCTACTACTGTTCACGCAACTAAATACCTCCTCTTTTGAAGCCGAGCTTCTCGTCGCCCTTTATGCTGCCACCGCTGAGCTTTCGTCGCTTCTGAAAAAAAAACTTCTTGACGATTTTGACGTGCCTCGCCGCCACACTGTCCCTATGTATGTCGACAACCGCGCACCACCGTGACACAAGTGTTACGGCTTCAATGCACGACTCGACGTACCCGTCACATCGACGTTCGCTTTTATAGATCTGATTTTTATTTATTTCTTTTGCGGACGCGCGTGAATTGCGGCACTCATTGCGTGAAAGCATCGAAGGCGATTGTCGACAACAACCTCGGTTAGCCAACTGATGAGACAGGGCGTGCCGGTTCCATCGTCCGACTTGATTCAACAACCGGCCTTAGTGCGCTCGCTTGTCGATCAAGACGGCCACAAACGAGCCCGAACGCAGTTTAAAAAAAAAAAACCTCGACGACGACGACGACGGCAACAAAGCCGCAGGGTAAAAATTGTCCGAGATGCCAGCAAGCCGGAATTAAGGTATTGGCCACGTGCCAGTCGTACCTAGCGATTTGGAGTTGGCTCGAATCCAACGTTGTTGGTAGACTAGCACGATAACACTCCCGCCTTTCTGGTCACTTGCGTCGATGAGAATCTGCTACGATCAGATCGTTAGAAGGACTCTTTCTCGAACTAACTACAGGCAAGTCCGGTGCAAGGGTGGCGCGCGGGATTAGAGTCGTCGGCGGAGAGTGATCATCAGGCTTGTCGCCATGCGACGCGGAGAGTCTCCGCGACGTGACTGAGATAACGATCCGTTTGCGCCCCTCATCATCAAAAAAAAAAAAAAAATGTGGCACTGCATTTCCAGAAAAGCATTCGTCCTTGATCGTTTCTATACGATGTGACCAACTGACCTCGCCGATAATCATCCTGGAAGGTATTAGCAGGTTTGCGAACGCGGTCGACAGTAGGCGGGCACCGAAACTTGGTGCTGAACGATGAGGAGCAGGACCGTTGAAAATTTTGATTGTCGCCGCAGCTTGTTGTATTTTGAGGCTTTTGTAGCAGCCGGAACGTTCGCAGTGGGACGGTGTATGGCCGGGGGGCGAAGACGGAAGGTTATCGACGAGTTGGTTGTCAGTCACATCGCGGTCTCCTCGTCGCATGGCGATTGATGGTCACTCTCCGCCGACTGGCCTTTCGGCGCTCCTCGTCTACAGGCCCGTGATTCCGGACTGGCTCCTGTCGGTCCGGCCTGGCTCCCATGCTCGGGAGAGGTCTGAAGTTAGTTAGTTAGTTATAGCAACAATACATCCTTCATTTTTTTTACTTGGCATTCTAAAAGAACTTGAGAGCAGGTCTGTCTGTCTGTCTGTCTGTCTTGGCACGAAGCATAAACGGGCGGATGAACTCACGATTGTAAAAAAAATTCGCTGTCCGTTATGCTGCCGTCACGACGCCCGCTTCTTCGTTCTCTCTCGAGAATAATAACCCTAACCCTCATTTGAAACCGCGACGCACCTCGTTTCCGCAATTAGGACCACCAGCATCCAGGCGTGTGAATCGAATCTCTGTGTTGTTGAAACGCAGGCTTTCCCATTCACCCGGGAGGGCACAATCACCCAGCCTCTCGGCTGACGACCGAATCTCGGCGGAAAAAAATTCCGACTCATCATATCTTGTGTTCAACTTGTCTGGGTCGAAAGCGCGTCGCATTCCGAGTCATCATATCTTGTGTTCAACTTGTCTGGCTCGAAAGCGCGTCGCAGTTCTTTCGTCTAGATAATGAGCCCCGTTCGCAAGGGAAGAACGGCACTGAGATGCTGCAGTAGACGCCATGGTATCGACAAGCTCTCAGCATTTCGTTACTTCATCGGAACGAAACCCCCGGATCAGTCAATTGTTTAAAATTTCGGCGATTCTCTCGTCGTGAGCTCGAGCGCCAAACAACCTAGTACTAGAATATAGGTAATGAAAGACTCGAGCATCGCGTCGGTCTTCTCTAATGCGAGAAAGGATCGAACATAAGAAAGTTTTGCCCAAAGAAAACGCAATTTCGCTTGGGATGACGAAAGAGTCCGCGAATCTTTAGGAGTGTGAGGTTTCTGGCATACGAGACGTGTATGGTACAGCGTTCGCAATTCACTTCACTATTGGTGAAGTGAAAGCGTCGCCCTACGTGGTTAAATTGAACCTTTGTGAGTGAACGCCACTTTTTTTCTTTTAACGCCGGTCCCCGTCAGTTCCGTACGCCCACTATTGCCTCCTAGGTCTGGTGCTCTTAGGTTCATTCGCGTTAAATTCGGGGCGAAGGAGGAGTTACTACCGTGGATGCAGTTCAGTGTTTTCTTACTTTAGGCGATGTGAACGAACGAACGACCTCGGTATCTTCGTCTGGTTCTTCCTCATCATCTCCAAAGAGTCTTCGGGGAAGGAATCATGGTGCTCCCGGCGTTTTTGAAAAACTCGGTCACACGAGGTCCCTGTACTTAAAATCCGGGCCGCCGCCGCCGCCGCAATGAAGAAATTCTTGTTCATCATGCACAGTATGGTGGCAACAACTTTGTCCGTCTCGTCCGCGCGCCGAGCAGCAACGTGTTTCTTTCCCTCGGTCAGGACAAGATTTCCAATGCTCGGGCAGCGCTCACAGTAGTAGCTCTGCGCGCGATGTGTGTACTACCAATTGAAAAATCCCTTAGAGGAAGCTCTCGCCATGTCCGGAAGGAAGGAAGGAAGGAACCCATACTGCTCCTTCCTTGGTGAGCGGTCGATTCAGCTTTCCAACGTCGAGCACAGCTGTGAAGCCGACTTCATCCTTCTTTCCTCAAGCTCGGGATAATGCTCTTTCCAGTTGAGCGATCTCGAGAGCCTGATGATCCATAGAGTGAAGACCTACGTGTTCATCAAACTCCACATTGAAAAAATCGGGCATCTGGTTCTCAGGCATAGCAAAAGAAGGCTGGCTCATCGCCACTAATGTCGTCCTCCCAAGCATCGGGTGCGTCGAGTGCCGCCAAGAGATTGCGGGCAGGCGCAGGCTCGGGAGGAAGTCTTTGCCTTTTCGTGGTGGAATGCAGTCCGTGCGTAAATCGCATATTCTTCCTTGAGCAAGCAACTTCCTGGCCCGAGCTCTCTGATTGGACGACAGGCAGTTGATAGTCCGAAAGTCAAGAAGGAAGGCAATCAGCTCGCGATCGTTGAATTCGGAGTCGAAGTGGCGCACGTTGTTTTCATTATTCCCGCAAAAAAAACGACGCTCACATTCGAGAATAATAGCCCGCTCAAGACAGATTTTGCCGGTCTCGCTGAGGTCGTCAACATCGACAGTCTCTCTCTGGTATGGATTTCGCAGTTATGTTCGGGAGATCAATGACTCTTCTAGCGTCCCAGCTCGCAGAGACTCGATCATGTTGTGCCTGATCAATGCGGCGCACCCCCCCCAGGTATAAGTGTTCACGTTGCACGAAAACAACGGCCGCATCCGTTATAGCAATAAATCGCCTCGAATTCAGCCAACGCCACCCATTGCTCATCACTGATTGTCCAGGGGAGTCCAATGTTGGTAGCCGTGTACAGTTTGAGCACGTGGTGCGTACGCAGCAAGGAACGAATAAGTTGGTATCGCGCCCGGAACCTCGTCTTATTGAGGTCGAGCTTGAGCTTCGGCGATTTATTTCCTCGGCTGTAATGGCAAAAGCGCATGCAGATCCTTCAAACGTGTGCCGCCGTAAGAAAAGTACTTGGCTCGATCGTGGCCACCACTGTTCAGCAGCTCCTGGCCTGCTGGGAATGCATTAATCACCCGCTTGCCTCTGGATCGTGTCAAGTCGCCACACGCCGCTGCCGGTAAATATTTGAGATATCATACCATGTCACACTCGCTTCGACCTCAAAAAAAATTTCATCGGCGACGCCGATTTGGGAGCCCGGTCTTGAATAGTGGTTGGTTGGGGCCGCCAAATCGATATCGATTCCCGCACGCTCCGCGACCACAGAACGGAGCAGGGAAGCCGTGCCGGAATCGGTTCCGTCGTCAGCTGGAACGAGGCCCACGCGGGAACACCGTCACAACGCCATTCCAATCGGGCCAGATGAAGGATACAAGGCCAATGGCCCGTCGCTTGAACTAATCCTTGTGGACGTCCCGCCGCCGTCGTGCAGCACCTGGGCGAACGCGAAAGCCGCCGCTTCATAACACTCCGTCACGACGTGCTTCAAGATTTTCGAACAACAAAGCAAAAATATTCAGCGTCCACCCATTCATCAAACAGCACCTTTCGAGTCATGAACGAGGGCGCTTGCCTTTTCCGCCGCCGCCGCCGCGGTAATACTACGCCTCAATTATTTGGTTGCGATGATCTTCGTCGTCAGTCAAAGGTGCGCTTGGAAAAAATCCGCTGCGACGTATACACGTAGTGCCGAGCCGAGAACGCCGCCATCAGGGAAGAGTGCTTTTTTGCTTGGCTGGGCATGGCCATGAAGTATCTCGTAATATCGTCCGATTTACCCTTCGAGGCTGCTGCCACAACGCCCACGGCCGTCATAAAAAAAGCCCTCCTCCTTTTCTTGGTCTGTCTTCTGTTTCTTGGTGAGCTGTTGACGTCCCAGCTCGTCGAATCGAATCCTCCTCCGGATGCGCAGCCTTGAAGTGGGCCGGCCCCAAGAGGGCATGGTCGTCTGTCTGCCACGTGCCTTTCTTTCTTGAAGTCTCTCGTCACCACCTTCAGGCGCTCCCAGCACCGGATACACACATGCGTCGCTGCCTTCCTACTGGTCAACGCGGTGATTTTCGTTCAGTCGACGATCGCAGTCCCACCACCACACCTTGGAAAAAAAAAACCTGGTTGTTGATCGTCCACTTTTGGTGCCGGGTGGTGTGCTCCACGTCACAACATCGACGTCGCAATCGGCTCGTTCTTGTGAACTTCTTCCTTCTGTTAACACCGCGTTTGAATTCCTCCTCATCATCAACATTATCCTCCACCTCCAGGTAGCGCGACTTCGCTCATCAGACGGGGTCAGGGTCAGGCCGTCGGCCAAAGTGAATGAACGCGAAGTGAACATTGGACGAAAATTTTATGTGTTTTTTGGATCGCACCCCATTTTAGAGCCAAAAATAAGCCTCAAGCCCCCGATTAGGAACGGGTCTAAGCATTTTTTTTCACCCAGATAAAAGTCGCGCTATAATGTAATTTATGAGACTGTTTGAAATTCAACCACTGATGTTGTAGTAGTTATTAAAAGTAGCAACGGTTTATATCTAAAATCAGCCTAATAACTGGCACGTCTTTAAAGAATTTGTGCAAGATTGTTGTTGTTCAGACGACTGACTTCACAGCTAAATGTCATAAAGAAATCTACTAGCACTTTTTTAGTCAGTAACGACCGCGACTGTATGACACTAGATCATCTTCTCGTGCGAGCGCAGCCCGATGCCCAGCGATTCTCTGTCGCGTCTCTAGCTCCGTGAACTGCTGCTCCGAAGAAGTACATAAACCAGCGTCGCATCGTCAGAGAATGCTGCTGCTGACGATAGTACGACGTCGAGGACTCGAGGAGGGCGGGTTTCCGAGGGGGTTTCCCCGACATTCGAAGAACGTCTTGCAATTCCCAGGTGCGGTGGCGATCGTGAGTGTGGATCGACGACTCTGCGACTTGGACTCCAGAAGGAGCCTCAAGCCCCGGACGTGGCTCTAGCCTTTCGAGGTCCACGTAGCTTCGCTCGCGCGGATTCATCCCGAACGATTCGCGTGGTCGAGGACCTCCAGAACCCTCGTCTCCTCGAGGTTTGCAAGACGGGAGGTGGCGTGAATGGTGGCGTACCACCTCCGACGACCGCACTTCCGCCAAGGAACTTGGAGTAAACCGCAGCAACGTGGTCCGGATGGCCAACGGCTTCCGCGCCAACGAGGTCGCCCGATTTTATCAAATCGACTTGGCGCCCGGCGTCTTCCACTGCAACAACACGTCGTTGCGTTGACTCACTGTTCACAGATCTTGCCGCGTGTTCGGGTTTGCTGTTCCCGTAATTTTCAGTTCGGTTTGTCGCGTCATAAATTTTTTTTCTTCGTCTCAACGCCGTGAGCCCGTTCGATCCCAACGAGATCGACCGCGCTCGACTCTTGTCATCCATCCGCACGGTCTTCATCTCGAGAATCAACCCGGTATATTTCTTCTACAGACAGCGCAATTGCTATGAACTCGTCCGACGCGACGTCATTAGCAGTCGCGTATGAGCGCGTCGTCACATGTTGAGCCTTAGAGGGCGTCGCAATATAATAGCTGTTTTCCTTTCCAGTAGGAGCATCTTCAGTTACCTTTTCTTCTGGGCTGTCATCATTTGTGGGTAAATTACTACGATCGACAGGGTTGATAACAACATCCACTGCATCCTGTTGTTGTTGTTGTTCATCTTGTGGAGCTTCAGGCGCTGTGTAGAAAGAAACGAGATGATGCTGCTGCAAGGTGCAGATTATTATGAAGCGATTGTGAGATAGAAAAAACAGACGGTGGGAGTGCAGTGCAACAAAGATGATTGATGGATTCCAGTACAGTAGCTGCAGCAGCATCTGTGGCTGAGAGAGGATGAGAATGGCGGAATAATAGGCACTTGAAGTCTTGAGCTAACGCGTCAGTCAGTCAGTCATGAAGGGCAAGGTTAGGCGCGTCCTCCACTGGCGCAAGAACGGTGCTGCTTAGCGGACGGACAAAAAAACCCTTCTCTGATCTCCCGCTCGCATCTTCACATGTTTAGAAACCTATACAAAACAAAAACTTAATTTGTCGATTTCTCGAAAGTAGGTCGTGTCACTAACCTCGACTTTTGTTTCCACTCAGCCACGACATCTAGTGCCTTTTTTCTTATGCCAATCTGTGTCTCTTCGTACGCATTTAGCGGCGGCGGCGTCGAGAGGAGCATATTAGCCATAAGGTGGGGGAGCTGCAGAGTATAATGCAGTGCAGATTGTTGGCTTAATTGGATCTCAGCTAAGTGAGTATTGTGGTTTAAAATGTTGTTGTCCCTCCCGTTCAGCAGACTTGTCTTCCAGCTTAGCATTGCGAGCAGAGCGTTAATTGTTGCTTGAGGTGAGTCCAACTTAAGTTGGAGATCTCGAGTTGCTTCTTGAATCTGTATAATGGTGGACATATCTGGGACGCAGCAACCAAGGAGAAAGGTGTAGACTAGGCGTGACACGATCACTCGGCTCAGTAATCTGGACGAATAGAACGTTCGGATAACCAAGCGTGCTGTAGATTGCTTTTGTAGATCAGAAGCCAGAGAAGAAGCATAATCAGCGACAGGAAGGGCAGCATGAGGTTGATCGTTCGTAACCTTTTCCTGTGTAATAAAATGTCGTGCGAACTCATCGGCGACACAATCGTGAGAATACTCTCAGGATTACGAACAGATGCGCAGTCTGCTTCCATGGAATGCAGCAGAGTCCAATAGCAAGCCACGTGATCAAGACTAATCAACTGCTATAACATGTTCTTCTTCTTCTCAAGCGCATAAAAAAAAATCGCCCGAAAGTGTGCGTGGGGATCACGGTAACAAGATATAGGCGAAAATGATCCTCGCACGTGTCGAATAGAACACGTAAGAAGACAAAACGCCTGGGAGGAGGCGCGCAATGCGTTGTCTTTGTGACGATCGCCTTTTGTGTGTTCGGTTATAGCTGCGTTTTGCATAAGAAAGTTGTTCGCGGCGAACCGCGACAAGATGAGCTGGTATGCCGGGCGAGGCGATGATATACATTTCACGCAATAAACCTGCGCCATAACAGCAGGAAAGATAGTTGCAAACATCCCGTCAGCTGGTGCGACAGCTTGGATCCAAGTTACGCTTACGCAGAACAACGATGATATCAGATGCGGGTGGTTGGGTTCCTGCGTGGAACAAGCAGACTTAAAAATGTCTCGGAGCTACAGCAACGGGAGACAGTTCGGGTCCAGCAGTAAGGTGAAAAGCAAGAAGATCCATACCGTGAAACTCAGCCATGTGTGAAAGGAGCCCAAGCAAATCAAACAAGAACAAGGTCTGTAGTGTTCGTCGTCCTGTGGTTTGCTCGTTTGAAGAGGATATCGACACCTGAAGTAGCTGAGCAATAGTAGGAGCATTAGCAGCTTCTGGTAATGGGAGCAGGAGTAGTAGTTATAGGCGAGGTTGATGAGGTGGATCTAGCTTGTGTATCTATCCCGACGCGCTAAGGGAGCGCGTGGACGCATTGTTCGCGATTTCAGCACGAAATCTCTGCCAGCGCGACCCGCAAGCATGACGGGCGTGCGCTGCGCGAATATCTTTATGAATGTTCATACCGGTGAACGCAAAGTAAGATGTAAGCGAGAAAGGCTGAGTAAAGCTGACGCACACAAGAATATGCACCCAAGTGAAGTACGAAGCTGCGAGGGGGGTAGGTTAAGGTACATAACAGGGGTAAGCGTTATGTGTTTTCCTGCTGTGATTTGGGCTGGCGTAAACCAAGTAGGATCCGAAACGAAGAAAAGAGAGCTGAAAAGGAAGCCGCCTGCTGTGTTCGTGTTGCCAGATATATGATGCAAACGAATACGCTTAATATAAGCTGAACGTAATTTCGGATTTTGGACCAGCGAGCGCTTTCGCCTTATTAGTGGCACTGTTCGACAGATGAATAGCAGAAGCTGAATCACCCAAAATAAATCGGACTATTTCTGAAGAATGACACATCCGACGGCAGGAGGTTGTCGTGGAAATCCAGTAAAAGATCTTTGCTCTTGCGGGGGGGTTGTCGCAAATAATAAGCGGGATTTGCTCAACAATGGACAGCATCTCAGAGTTCCCAGTGACGACGAAGCAACCAAAGAGGTAAAAAGCGCACCCAGTGGTGCTTTCACCCCCTCTGTCTGTCTGCTTGTTATGATGTGGCGTTATTGACATCCACTTTAGCGACGACGACAAGAGGATCGAACATATTAGAGTCGACCTGCTTCGCAGTTTAGTCCACCATAGTAGCCAGCCAGCCAGCCAGCCAGCCATATCAGTGCGGTGCGTAGAAAGAAACCCAAGATGATCAGCCAACACAGCATTGGGTTTTGCGTGATAGCTCAACCGAAGAAGATTTTCGATTTTCGCAAGATAACCGGAGAGTGGTGGAAAGTTTGGATGTAAACGTCAGCGGAAAGACAGACGGGTCTCCGGTCTGATAGGGGAGCAGACGGCGCATAGATAGGACAGGTATTCCCTTCTTCGACGAACAATAGGTCCTTTAAAGTTAAATACTCAACTTTCGAGGCCCCAGTGGGCCTCCAAGGCGCCGAGGACGCGGTGGATGGCGGTGGCTCCGGAGAGGGGGTAGGTGGAGATCGAGACCATGTCGAGCATGTTGTCCTCTTTGTCTATTGACCCCGAAGCCATAGCCCCGAAAACAAAGGCGACTGGACCTTCTGGCAGCGATGCGGCGAAGTGGTGCGGCGTGTAGCGCGTCCCGGCTTTAGAAAAGCCGTAGGTCGCCGTGCCCGCGGGCAAGGGAGCGGGGTTTTTAATAATTCGAAGCAGAACAGTTCCGTCCGTCGCTTTCACTTTTTTTCGCTGTAAAAGTTGTGCGAACAGACCAGCGAATCGCTTGTACGTCCTCGGAATTCGCGTCTCTGGGTGCACTTCGATCAAAACGCGCTGCCGCGTTCGGACGTAGACCCGTAGCTTGCCGGCTTTGCTCAAGGGAGAGTCCAAACAAGCCATCAACTCTTGATGGACGATGTCCGGGCGAGATTCCGATCTCCCATGCTTCGCGAGAACCGATCCGTGGTCGTCGCCGTTCAGGAGCGTTAGTTCCTTCTTGGTCTTCACGAGTTCGAGGGACGCGAGTTCCAGGATGACGTACACGGCTCGCTCATCATCGCTCCTCTTCCGCTTCTTCGACATCATCCGACACTTACCCTTTAAGGGTTAATTTCAACCTTTCTTACAATCCGACGACCCGCACCTTCTTCCTGTAGGCGGCCAGTTGAGTCTGTGCCTGCCTCCGGTTCAGTCCATGTTTCCCTATGATGACGTCGAGGTCGGCGAAGACGCCATCCTTCGGGAGACTCGTCGATGACCAAGAATGGATGGTGCTCGCAAACCACGCCCAGAGCTCGTCCCTCGCTTCTTTCGAGATCTTGCTGGCGCGTCCCGAAGAAATTCCCGATGCACCACCAGCAGCAGCAGCAGCGGAACCAATCGCGACCGATGGTGCGGCGGACGTTGTTGCGACGGCTCCCGTCGCGGCGGTCGCTGGTTTAAGAAGCGCTCGTTTTGGTGCCCTGCAACGGACGTGACGTGTTGTTTCGTCGTCACGAGAGACGCGCGTGGGCTTCTTATTGGAAGTGACGGTCTTCGTGGCGGGCTTCTTGGAGACGGTGGGCTTCTTCGCGGCGGCTTTTTTGCCTCGAGATTGCTTCTTTTTGGAGAGCCTGACGCTCCAATTGATGCCGTTTCTTTTGCGCCCGTCGCGTCGGACTTCGCCATTCTGCTTCAAGAGCTGCTGCTTCTTGTGCTTCCTGCGCGGTGTGATGGTATAAGGTAGCACAAAAGATCATGACACCGTTTATGGTTTTACCTCTCCTCAAGGATCACGCGCGCACGACGTTGTTTGAACAACAGGAAAAGTTCGTAGCGATTGCGCCTTTGTGAAAGAAAAAAAAATAAAAAGCGGCTTGATTGTCGATGAAAACTCCGCGAGTATGTGAATCACAAGAGTCGCGCGCGGTCGATCTCGTTGCGTACGGCGGGATCGAACGGGCTCACGGCGTTGAGGTATCTACGCAAACGTCGTAAAATTGGAGACGACGATCACGAATTTCAGATGTTTCTCGAGAAGCACTGCAACGCACGGGATCAGCAGCCCGAGCAAGCGGCAAACGAAGATTATCTGTGAACAAGAGGATGCGCGTCGAAGATGAATCGTTGCAGGGAAAGGCAGGACGCTGGCACGAGCTAAGTCGATTTGATAAAATCGGGCGACCTTGAGGCTGTCGTTGACGCGGGAGTTGATTCCGAAGCCGTAGGCCGGCCATGCGAAGCGGACCATACTGTCGGATTTTATCCCAAGCTCCTTGGGCGTGCGGTCGTCGAACCGGTCCGTGAGGCGAACGGGTACGCCACCTCCGGCACCACCTCTCCCTTTGCAAACCTCGAGGATCGCGACGAGGATCTGCATTGCCTCGAGCACGCTCCTCGGATCGTTCGGGATGAAACCGTGTGAGCGAAGCTACGGGGATGTCGAAAAGGTTAGGTCCAAATAAGCAATAGAGTGACAGAATCTGGAAAAAACAACGACCAACGCTCCCAAAAAAATCATCATCTCGAGATTCATTCAAGACGCGGGTTGTTGTTGTCAAGGACAATCTTCTCGACGTAGATCAACACCTCGACGATCGGCCCGCGCTCCAGCACGCGCCTTTCGCGAAACAGTCCCGGTATGGTCCACTTCTGGACCTTGCGGTCCCACCCGATGCCGTTGTAGCACGTCCGGGACTTGAGGTTCCTAATGGAGTCGAAATCGTGGAGAACTCGAGCCACACTCGCGTTCGCGATCGCCACAGCACCTGCGTGGTTGGAAGATGGTCGAATTGGGGTAAAAAAAATGGAAACTACTGATGTAAGACGCTGTGCGAGTTGTTGACGATAAGTGACGCGCGCGACGTGAGGCAACATCTGCGCAGCGCGACACGAATCAGTAAGTCGAGTGAGAGAATAGCGACGCGGCCATATGGTGTCCGACATCCTCGAGCGTTGCGGTTCCGACATCCTCGAGCGTTGCGGTTGCGCCTGTGATACACGAGACCATTCATCTGCGAGTTGAACACCACGAATGCTAGAGCAACCAAGACTCACCGGGTGCCGTGAGCTCGAGGACGCGCGCCACTTCGGGCTCGATGCTCCACTGTTCGAGCTGCTGCCGCGCCGCCGCAAGCGTGAGCGTCTGAGCGCGAGCCCACGCTGCCTGTTGGTGGTTTTATGAAGAAGAGCTGGTGCACGAGGATGGAGGTGGACTCTTTGGTCAGACCTTGTTGCGACGTGCTGGAGATTGTCCAATCACACTCGAAGGCTTCTTCCGGAGGTGTTCGGTGTCGACCCACCGGCGCCAGACAACGACCTGGTTCGGGACGAGGTCTTCGAGAGTCTCGGGGAACGACTGCTGCTCGTCGGTGACCATCGATGATGATGATGATAACTCGCGCTCGTGTTGTTCGCGCACGGCAATACGTTCGCGGATTTCGGTGGACGTGAGGACCTCGCCAGTAGTTTGGTTGATGCGGATGACCTTGTCGACGGGCTCCGGAGAAGGTGTCGACGAGTGGTCCTCCTCCTCTTGATCACCACGCGTTGGTTCGAAGTCGTCGTCGAAATCAAAAGCTTCGGCGGGAAGACGCGCGTACGAGCCGTCGGGGCGGCGGAGGCGATGCATCGCGAGCACCGCTTCGACGACGGCGTCCTCGAAGGCTTGCTGGGCTCCAAAGTACGTCTCGTACATGTCGAACTCTCGCCGACGTCCAATGACACGATCTCGTACGTAGCCCACCATCGTCTCCTCCTCGGACTGGTCGCGCGTCAGCTCTTGCGCTTCGAACGCAAAATAGGCATCGAGCGAGGCCTCGTGGTCCTCGAGACTGAGTTGGTGAATCGGCACGTCGGGATCGACAGTGGACGGAAGTTCCCACGTCCCTCCTTCGAGATCGTATACGTGATTCCACGCGTCGCACTTCGCGATCTCCTTCTGCAAAGCCTCTCGTCGTGCCTGGAGGTCTGCCTCGCGCTGCGCGACGTACTCGGCTTTGAAGGTGCGGTAGTAGTGGTTAGCGCATTGCAGATCGGTCCGATTGCCGACTTCGCGCGCGACCAATTTCCAGTTCTTTGCGTCGTATTTCTTGACGGCAGCGACAAACCGCTCATGCTCGTCGGGTGTCCAACGGATTTGAGGAGCACGGAGACCAGCGGCACGCCGACCAACACGACCACCACGGATATCTCTTCTCCCCTCCTCCTCCTCCTCCTCCTCCTCCTCTATCTCCTTTTCTTCGACACACTCCTCGTCGTCGCGATCGTCGTCACCTCTTGGCGCGTCCTCGTCTTTCGCGGTATCAGAATCTTTGTCGTCGTCATTATCTTCCTCGTCGTCGTCTTCCTGGTCCACGAATTCCGCGGGAAAGTCTTCGACGTCTGCCATCGCGGCACGAGGACGTTCGTAGCCCATCGGCGGCTCGTTTGCGATTCGTCGATCTTCGCGAGCGCGAGCTGCCTGGACTTCGTCGACGGACTCAACCCCGTGATTTCGCTCGGCCAATTCGGGGTACGCTGTGAGCTGGTCGGGCGTATGTTGTGCGTCGAGCGACTCGGCGGCAGCAGTACTAACATCCAGTTCCAACGTGGCCGGCACGGGTCGCGGAGTTTGTTGACGAGTGTTCGCAATAGCGTCGTCTCCTTTGTCTGGAAGGAACTGGTCCATCTCTCGTCCGATGCTCTCGGAGTGAGTGTCCAGCGCAACTGGTTCACCGGCGTTCGACTCGTGGCGGTTCTGCGCGGCGACGTCACGAGTATGTTGCTGCTCGGCGGCCTCATCATCATCCGACATGGCGGCGACGACGACAGCACCATCGACGGGAGGAACTTGGGCCTCTTGGGGGAGCGGTGTCGGTTCGTCGTTGTCCAACAACATTTCGAGATGCTCTTCGAAAGCGGGCGGCGGCGGCAAGAGCGAGGGTGGCGGGAGCGGCGGGAGACCGGCGGGGATGCGGTCGGCGTGTTCGTTCGATACCGCGGACCACGTCAAGCTCGCGGCGTCGAGGAGATGTGAAGCGTGGCGTTTCGACTCATAGTCGGACCACGGCGTCTCGAGAGCGTCGATACCGTCGCACGACACACCGAGCGATTGCAGACGACTTCGGAGGTCTCGGCGGTCGGCGAGACGCATCGGACGCGTGATTTGGGTCGAAAGAAGCATCACCGCCGGGAGCGCGCCGGGAAACTCGATCTGGGGCACGAACAAAATGTCGGGGTCGTCGGGGTGGTGGACGATCCGAAGCTTCAAAGCAACGCCGCGGACTTGGCAAAGTACCGAACAGAACATAGCGCCCACCGGTCGCACCCCCGGAATCAAATTGAACCGCATGTAGTAGTTGAGGCAGGAGATGTGGGCGCCGTTCGAGCACAATCCGCGGCGGCCGTTGTTCGAGTAAGTATCGATGAGGTACGCCGAGCACGCGTAGAACTCGCCTTTCCCGCCCTCGGGCGGCTTGCCGCAGATGATGCCTAGGTTGGAACGAAGTAAATAATCTGGAAACGACGAGGACGACGCTGGGAATCGGTGAGACAGAGAAGACTCTGCGTGTTAGTTTGCCCCGCGGATGCGCGGACGATCGCGCTTCTGATGGTCTTCCGGATCTGCTGTTGCTCGCGCGGTGGTAGCAGTTCGAGCTCGTTTGTGCGCGGCACCAACGTGTAGTGGGCGAGCACGATGAAGAGTCCGGCGACGGTTTGCGGCGCGCCCACGGCGGCGGCGGCTTCGACAACAGAAGGATAGGCGATGCCATCGGGACCGACGTAGCAGTCCTCGCCGGTGATGGTTTTCTCGACGTAGAACCCCATCTCTTGGAGCCGCGCAACTATGCGAGGAACTTGGTCAAATGACGCGGACGATCGACGAGTGCTCACGCATTTGTAGCTGCGGGGAGATCGATCTTTTACGAGACGAAAGAGTGTGACCGTACCTCGGTGAGGAGTCGCGCGCGGCGGCCGTCGACGACGTAGACGAAGACGCCGTGGGGGCGTTCGGGTCGGACTTCGGCGTTTGGGCCGGGTTCTCGCGAGACGGGTCGGCGCGGGTCGGTTTGGCTGACGCCTTCGCTGGCACGTTGCTTGGCGGCGGCGGCGCGCGTGCGGCCTCGCGAGTCGACGCGGGCCTCGACGACCGACTTCATGACGTCCTCGATGCGCGTCTCGGCCTTGAAGTGCTGGATCGGGAACTTGTCGCGTAGGGCGCCTGATGTGTAACGGGTGAGCTGGGCGGTCACGGATACGCACGAATCTCCGGAACTGTCGAAGCTTGGAAGATGCGAAGGAAGCGCGCACAGAGCTCGGTCCAGTTTTGGGCTCGCAGCGTGTGCCTAACAGAGTAGCCCATTGGCGGCGTCGAATCGTCGGCAGCGAAGATCGGCGATTGGTTCCTGCGAAGTAACAATATAACGCCGGTGAAGGAACGAAAGCGGCGGCGGTTCGAGGACGCGGAGAGGTTTGAACCCAGCGGCGAAGTTGTACGAGTTCTGGAGAACGATCGAGACAGACTTTTTTTCGTTGAAATGCGCGGCCTTGTTTGCGATCCAAAACGGCACGCTCGCTCGCTCGCCGAGCGTCGCGGTGAAGATCACGCTGTGGAACGAGTGGAACGCCGCGAGCTCGAGCAGCGCGGCGATAAAACGCGTGCCTACGTAGGAGGGGCGTCGTGTAAAGAGGGGCGCGACATACTCGAGCAAATCAACGTTGACAGAGGGAAAAAGAGTATCAAAACGAGTTAGAAAAAATCGCGAATTCGACGCCAAAATATAAATTCTCACCGAGCTTGAGACCGGGCCGCTTCCTCAAGTCCGCGCGTACGACGAAGGCGTGGACGTACAAGATCTTGTAGTTGCCGTGGGGCTGGGTTGAATGCATGGCCTCGACCACGGCGATCGCGATCAGCCCGAGGGTGTCGTCGACGAGCGCGATCGCCTGAGGCACGAGAGTGGTTGTGGATCGATGCGAACACAGCAGCAGAAGGGCGAAACGTGCGGCGCGCGACGACACGGAGAGCGAAATCAGACGGTGGTGGCGGTGCGCGCTGGAGTCCGGGGGCGCGACACCCAAAAAAACAGACCCTCGGCTCACGCGAGAAGACGTGCCGCGGGACGCGTGAGCGACCGCGACAACCAGCAGCAGAGTCCACCATGCAGCGCGCGACGAGGATCACGACGAGCCGCGGCGTGTGCGACAGACAACGAGGGCCTCGTCACTCTCTCGAGATACGGCCCCGCCGATTTGCCGCGCGAGCACGAAAACAACAACAACAACAACAACAGCGCGGGTGACGCACCTGGCACTCCTCGAAGGGCTTGAGTCGCCGCAGGACCATGCGGAAGTGTCGCCGGTTCCCCCAGAACGCCTGCGTGCGGGGTGACGGTAGTTCGGAGAATCGACAAGTCACCTCGGCCAGAAGCTCGACGGCCTCGCGACGGCGCGACCGCGGGAGAAGCTCGAGGCGGAGACCCAGGATCGGGATGTTCGCGGCGCGGAAGGTGTCGTCGGTGAAGAAGTGGTAGTGGACGCTCGCGCGCTTGGCGTTGGCCGCGGCGGTCGGCATGGCGTGACGGTTCGTTTCGACGAGAGCTTGGTTATATGTGAACTCTGATTATGTTGATGGCTTCGCACACAGGTCGTGTTCGCGAATCATGCAATACATCCTCAAAGTTGTATTGTCGAATTCGTTGCCGCAGATATGATGAAAGCCCGTCGTGAAGTGATTTTTGGAAGGCGTGTTTGATAGCCGTTGAAGGGGATTCGAATATTAACGACGAAGTTAATGCGAGCCGTTCAGCTGTGACTAGACCGTTCCGCCTCACCTCGCAAGGAACCAACAGAATTTCTGACTTCACAGACTTTCACTCTGGCATAGAAAGACGCGGGCTACTATCTCGTCTACACGATATGTATGTTTGCGATGGAGGACGGCGCCTAACACGCTTGCTCCCGGCCGTCCCGGCGTGAGACGGTGCTTCCCGGCTGGCCGGTGAGCACCCGGAAAAAAAGTCCGCGCTGAGATGGGGTTCGCTCGGCGCTACAATGGTCGTCGAAGCGGAGTTGAATCGAACATTCGAGGGCTTTAGGATTCGCGATCTAACTCATAAGTAGTCTCATCTACTCCGAAAACACGTACATATCTCAATAAGAGTCTGATGTCGAGGGCAGCGTCACAGACCAACAGGTGGTGCTAGTAGTATCCATTATTACAAAGCCGAAGAAATTAGGAGGGAGGAGAGGCCGTCCGTCCCATTTTTAATGCCACGCTCGACACGGATGTTTGCGCGTCAGGATTTTACTTCACAGTTTTCGGGACGTCGTTCCTTTAGAGAACGATGGTCAAACCGAGTGACGCAAAGGACTCTACCGAACTGGTCCTGGGGGGACAGAAAACCGCCAACAAGGGAGGCTATGGTAGAGTCGTAGGGGGGTGTCTCTCTGTGCGCCCACGACGAGTGATGGGCACCGAGTGGTCAGCGGAGAAGTCAGCGAAATACATAGGCGGCGAAAAGAGAGGCAACTTTAAGGGGTAGGTACCCTGGGCCGAGCCCAAGGAAAAGAGGTCAAGTACTTTCTTTGCAATGTCGACCGTAAGATCGAGATACGGCGACCTCCCCCGTCTCGCCGGTGGCTCGCATGACTCGATCGGCGTTGTCCCGGCCGAGAGCTCTGCGACGAGCGCATCCTCTCGATCCACATCGTGTTCCACCACTCTGCTGGGGAGCTCGACGTCTTGCGCATGAATGGGGTGTTCTTGCTTCTTAGAGTAGGCGCGACAATAAGTGTTATTAATCCCCGCCAACGGGGTTTCATCTCGTAGGCCCCAGTTGACCTCGACTTGACCACCATCGCGAGGCGGTGACACCAAGGGGTTTTTTTTCTAGAAGAGCAAACTTCAAGGTCAAACTCAACGCCGAGGAGATCTATAAGATCTGTCGGGATACGGTTTCGTTTCGCAGAATGTTGTTCCGTGCTGGTCGTGTGTGTCGAGGACTGTGGTGCTCGTTTGGTTCTTCACTCTCATCAACGCCGCGTCCAGGGGTCGGCGGCGCCTCGGCGAGGTGGTCCAGACCCAAAAGCTGACTGGCGAGCGACGCGGGCGAGGACGACCGGTTCGGATGGGCTGTCGCAATTTCGGGTAACCTGTTGCTTGTTGGGGCAAGGGACGATGGTATCCATCGGGCGCGGCCTACGTCTTTCGGACCACCGACGACGGCCTTTCGTGGACCCAAACCCAGAAGTTGACGGCGAGCGACGCGGCGGAGGACGACGGTCTCGGCTGGCCAATTTCGGGTAACCTCGTCGGTGTCGACGGTGCCCGCTCTTCCGACGACGCGGCCTCCGGCGCTTCTGATTCGGGTTTACGCGTTCTTGATATCCGCGTCGACGACACCCGTCCCAACACCGAGCCCAATTCCCGACCCAACTCGGTCGCCTTCGAAGAGTCCAGGACCGATCCCAAGGCCAGCGTCTTCGTCGCCGACGCGAGCGCCGACCGTTTATCCCGCGCCCGCTGCGGACCCGACGCGCGAGCCGACGAGGCCACCGCCGACGCGATTCCTCCTACGCCCCAGCCCACTGCAGACCCGACGCTCGAGCCGACGACGCCGCCACCAGCGCCAGAGCCGACGGTTATTTATTGCGGAGACAAAAAGCTCCAGGACCTACGCGCGCGTGTTGTTGAGCCCAAATCCGACCGAAAAAGCTTCCTTCACCGACGTCAACGCCGAGGCCAACGATGGCGCCTACGGGGCATATGCCCACGCACCCGTCAACATCCGCGCCATCGACGCTTCAAGCTAAGGTTTTCGGTGCCGGTGGAAGCAGTTCAAGCAGCGAAGGCAGCGGCGGTGGCAACACATATCGTGATGGCGGGCAACATCGTCGGTACTGCTGCTGCTGCTGCTCTCGCGATCGTCGGTGGCTGCGTCCTCCTTACGGCGCGACGGAAGAGGATCCAGGCGTAGAAAGCTGCCGAGGCGGATGAGGAGGCGCTGGCCGCCGCAGGTTCCTCCTCCTCATCTCGAGGCGCGCAACCGCCAACGTCGAGCTTAAAGAGGAAGAAGAACGGCATCGAGGATTTGGTGGTTGTCAACTCCAAAATTGTCGCGGATGCGTGGCTGACCGTGGGCGAAACGATTCCAGGGATCGCCGCACCGGTGTGCGCCACGGCAAAGGCTATCCTCGACGGCATCGCTCGCAAGGCCTCGGACGTCAAAAAGACGGCCGGCGAGCGGGTCGCCAAGACGCTCCAAGTCCTCGAAATTCTTGCCGACAACACCGACAAGGTTCGCGAAAGCAATAACAGCGCCAAAGAGCTCGTAGCACGCCGCACGAAAGATCTCCACGGCCTGCTAATGGTGATGAAGGAGCAACTCGAATCGGTCGAAGACCGAGGGTGGTTGCGACGCAAACGGGGGCTCGTGAACCACGGCTCCGAACTCACGGTTCTCGAAGCAGCCGTCGTCAAGTGCCTCGACGATCTTCGCTTCGAATACCAGCTGATGACCCACAGCCACGCGAGACTCGCCGTCACTGTTGTTCACCCCATCCACGCAGGCTCCTCGAGGTGCAGAAAGAAGAAACACCCCCTGGAAGACGCGATGGTCGCCGACGTCGTCGTGCGAGAGCAGTCGATCGACGAGGAGAGCGCCGCCGCGGTGCGCGCGAGTGCACAAAGTATCAGAGTACTTGAGATTAGCCGAGATTAGATCGAACTGAGATCTTTTGAATCTGGCGGCAGCATGGGACGGCTTCATCGCGGCGCGTACGCGCTGAAGACAGTCGCCGTCAAACTTATTCCGCTGACTGGGCTGAGTTTGGCACGCCGTACGAAGTGGCGAGTTCACCAGCGAGCTCGCGATCGTGTTGTCGCTTCGGTCGCCGCTCGTCGTGCAGGTGTTTGGAGGAGTGGCGCGACGCCGGCGCAAATTTGCTTGCCCTCGCCAGCGCTCGAAGAAGGATTTGATTTTGATGGCGCGCAGGTTACGACCGAGCCAAAATATCTGGGTCTGGTCACTTGCCGCGAGGCTCGCGACGCAAATTTGTTGGGCGACGCGTCTACGCCAATCTCGGATGGTCGGCGACGAACCTGGCCGAGGAGGTTGCGAGGGGCAGGTCGACTGCATGAAGGGTGTGTGTGTGTTTTTTTTTTGTGGGGTAGGAGGGGTGTGCCCGACGACGCGGGGCCGCCTAGTCGGGGTCATCGCCGAGTCGTGGGGCAGGCGAAGAAGAGAGGACCAAGGGCCCCGCCTTGGTAGGTCGTACGCATGCTGCCGCCGGACGTAGGTGCGGCGAAGGGTGACGTCCTGCTGGGATTTGGCGGCCTGGGTGGGGCTGCCCAGCCTCTCGGCGGCGACGTGGGTGAGGGCGGTGAGGGCACAGCGCGCCCGGGTTTCAATGCGCTGGCGATCTCCCCCCAGTCACGGTAGATAAATGCGGCGAGTTTTTTTTGGCCGCCTTGGCCGCTGTGTTCAAAGTTGGCACAGCCACGCGGGTTCGCGCGGCGATCAACGTATTGGCGGGGGCGTGGCATGCCGCACTGGGGGCCTCGCCGAAGGCACCAAAGACGAGGCCGGCGACGGTGCCGTAGCTACGGTAGCCGCTGTCCGACGATGGAGTGGGCGGTATAGAGCGAACCCCGTGCGCGTGACTCGGGGAGTTTTGAGGTCGTAGATCTTTGTCCCTAGTTGCTTGCTGGCTGGAACGATTTTGTAAAGGCGGCAGTGCCGAACTCAAAAACACACTGCATTCTTCAAGTGTGTTCTTCAACTCAAACACCGGCGACCATCCGTTCGCCGGCGCCGGCGCGAAAAAAAAATCATCCGAAGGAAGGAAGGAACAAATTTTGAATAAGGGGAAGTATTGATTTTTTCCCGGTACAAGCCAATTCCGGAACAGCAATCATATGGACGCTGAAGGAGGGTTCTAGTCTCAGAGAGAGAGTTGTTCGTGATGGGAAGGTCGACGCGGCGCAAACAACAACAACAACAACAACAACAACAACATCAAGCCCCACCACGACGACGAGAATACCGGCTGGACGTGGAACACCTGTGGTTGCTGGTGTTTGGGGCCGCAACCGTGTCGTACGCTTTTTTGTTGCGGTCGTACGCGTCGCCGGCGGTGGTTGACGCGAAAATTGAAGGAAATTTTCTGGGATCGCCGCGGGTTCTCGCGAGCCTCGCCGGTCCGCTGGATGGGCTCGCGTGGCGCGAGGACCACCTTTTGTTCGCCGAACCGAGGGCCAAACGGATCTGGAAGCACGAGACCGGCAGAGGTTTGATAACAATCGGTCACTCGTTGTTTCTCTCCGACGTCGACGTCCTGGACGTGTCTGGGGACCCGCTCCTACTCTCCGAGAATCGTAGCGTCACCGAAGTCAGCCCCGACGGTTCGAGGAAAGTTGTGTACGACAATATCGACGCGAACGAGGTTCTGCGGTTCGAGGGTAAGATTTACGCGCTCGCGTCGGACGGCCTTTTTTCCGGATCTTCGAGCCACGTACCCTTCGAGAACCCGGAGGCTATGGCTGCCGCGGACGCGATTTACGTGGGCGACGCCGAGGGAATATGGCGCGTCGTCGAGGGTGTTGAAAAGCGGGGATGTGGTGCGCTCGGAGGGGTTGTGGGCCTCGCGGCGGACTCCTCTCGCCTCTACGCGGCGCGGGGGGGTTCGGTTTACGTCATGGGCCACGACTGCCGCCTCCTCGGTAGCCTCACCCTAGATGATGAGGACGACGAAATCACCGACGTCGAGGTTGGGGGGGACAACGCACTGTACCTCGCGACCCGCGAGGGCCACCTCCTCCTCGTTAAAGTTAAATAAACGAATTTCGCTATCTCCTACACGCGCCGTCTGGTCCCGTCCCTCCCGGGGATGGTCGAGGTGAGTTGGGGCTTCGTCTCGTACTGGACCGTGGCTTCCTCGCGCGTTCTGCCACCTCCTCCTTGTTAAACAAACGGCTTATACCCGGCGTAAAAGGCGTAATTCTCGTCGCGCATCGCTTTTTCCTGCTTCAACGTGTGGTCCCGGGGTTCGAGGAAGGTCATTAACTGAGCCTTCGTCTTGTACTGGAGCGTCGCTTCCTCGAGTTCCGTCTCTGCCTTGTGGCAGAGAACACGGATCGCCCGCTCGTCATTCACCCAGGCGTTCTGCTTAAAAGCGTCGCGAACGCGACGCCGCGCGTCCGTTATGCTCATATCGAGGTCGTACAGCACGAGGACGCGGGGCACTTCGCGGAGGATCCGCCGGAACAGGTGCAGCGCCGCCGGAGCGGCCGACGACGGCGATACTACTGCACGAAGGGCCATCCTTACTACTATTCTGGTCGACGCACGCACGATCTTTACCTTCTTCTTCGATTAAACCCTCATAGGCGTTTCGTTTTTTCCGGTATAACGTATAGGGTAAATAGAGAGATTTAATATTTGACCCTATCTACATGGTAGAGACTGCGTGCAGTCTTAGGCGTGTACAGACCATTCCGCTAGTCACACATGCTACTACACGAGGGTGTAGTAGGGCTTTAAGTCCGAACTCCATAAGGACATCATTAGGTCCCGCGTTTACACTGAGAACGAGGAACGAGAAGTCTCTGTTGATTATTAAACAGAAAACAACACCGTACCCGACGGTACGCACCTGGGGGGAGGCCTACTCCATGTTGGAAGAGAGCTTCAGTCTTCATATAGACATGAATAAGTAATTGCGGAAGGGAAAGGAAGGAAAGAGGGAAAGCCGTCGCGTATTGCGGTAAGAAAACCCTCTCGCGGAGATAGGCGTGAAAGGAGTGAGATGATGCTCCGGTGTCGTACACGTGTAGTACTCTCAGGACCCTGTGAAATAATTGTTTAAGCATAGGTAACATAACAAGTCAATTTAGGAAGATGAGGTAGGGCGAGTGTCGAGACGTTAAGATGCGGTATCCACGAAACAACATCAGACGTGTGGTCCAACTCATATCTTCCAGTTCCTTTAACTCTGGAGAGGAAGCATCATGATCTTCGGATTGGTCGTTGTTAGCCGCATTATTGTTTGTAGTAATAGCATCACCGAGGGTGACCAGGGGTGCCATAACAAAAGAGAGGAAGGACGGAGCTGCGTCCGGTGTTAAGGTACGTAAATCTGTTGCTGGAATAACTTGATATCCTGTGCATCAGACATAGCGGTATGTAAAGATTGAATCTCTCCTTTTAACTGGCGTAAAGATTCAACCACATTGTCGTTAGATTTTTTTTTGTCTGACGTGGACTCGGCGGATGATGGATGGAGTTTCGACTGGTGCTGGTGTTTCACCTTCAAATTAATTAATTTATTACCCGAAAAGGCATCAATTATAGCAGAGGGATAGCCAACCTGGACTATAGATAGCACGTTTTTGAAAGCAGACTGATGCTCAGGTGAAAGTTTTGAAAAAAGTAATTTAGCATTGGCCGTACCCTCTCTCGGAAGAAGTCGCATTAAGTTGGTGAAAGACATCATTCACGAAGCTTTTCAATGAGCACATTAATAAGTAGCTCATCAGGATTGGTCACGACACAGTTTTTTATCTTCAACGGACTGTAGTAATGACCAAGCCGCTACAAGAATCTCAAGATTAACGTTCGAGATATAAGGCAGCTGTATCAAGAAGAGAGGAGCGTTGGCGTCAGGGTTGAAGATGATTTTAGAAGCATCCACGTTATGAAATAGCCATACATTTCATGGGCGCCTCTTTGAGCAGCTTGTTTGTTGATTGCAATGGACTTTCCAAGGCGGGCGGGCGGAGAATGATAGCTCTCATGTGTGCAGCTGGATCATCATTATAGCACGAAAGATGAAAAGATTGTCGACTATTTAGGATTAACGCTGTCCCGCGCAACGACAAATTACACATGACACAAATCAACAGAAAGAACGGACGCGGCGGTACGCCAAATCAATGTGAAGCGTGTTGGTCTGACGCGAGATGGTCCTCGATGATTTTGTCAAGGCTCATCTTCGGTGCGAGTACGAGGGGTGCGCGTACCCAGCGTATATTGGTTTTATTATAGCATTTAGTACACGCCACGTGACAACGGCTTTAATGGGTGGGTATCGATGAAATCGAATACCCTCGTTTGTCGTCGGTATGTTAGGCGGCGCGTTCCGGATGCGCTTCGCCTTTGCAGTTCGTGGACGATGTAGTGGACGGGTTCCTGTTGTGAGAAAGTCTGGCGAGACGCCGAAGAAGGTAGCGCAGAGGCAGGACTGGTTGACCACGTAATTGCCGAAAGCGTGTGTGACTAGCACGGTCGAACTATAGTTGTAGCGAGTAGGCCGCTTGCGCTGTGCTTTTTTCTTGGCCGACCGACCGCAAAGCCGACGCGCTCTGGTCGTCGGCGATGAGGGCTCGCACTGAGCGCACGCGGTCACCTCGAGTGCGGCGGTCCGAGCGGGGCGGACGACGCAGACGAGCCGCTCGTCTGAGACGGAAGAGAAGACGTCGAGCTCGGGCTCCGCTTCCTGCCAATGGAGGTTCGGTTCCAGTCGAGCGAGCATCTATACGCTGCGCCAGGTCCGACCATCCCGATCGTCTTCGACCCGCCGACGAGCAACAAAACGGATAACGCTCTCCGCTGGCGCCATGTCGCTTGCGCGGACGTGGACCGCGCAACCCCACGTTGAATCTCCGCCTCGTCGTCATCGACCTCGGACTGCCTCGTCGTCGACGCCCGCGGCCTGCTCCAACGCGCCTGCAGGCAGAGATCCAACAGCTGCTTCTCCTGGCCTGCCGTTAGTAGTCGATCCATTCGGTTGTGCAAGTGTCCAGGTCGGCCAACGGCCGCCGCCAAAGGACCGCCATCTGCTCCTAACAACGACGGCGGCGGAACCCGACGCGACGGATCCGAGCGGAAATAAATGACCCGTCCAAACGACCCGTTTTTGGTCGAAAGCAGGTCATGTGGCTTACTTCTTCGACTTTTTATTTCCGCTCAGCCACAAATATAGGTCCAACATACTACACCCCAAAGCCCTATTACAACAACCACAAACCTGTGTCCAATACCGTTTTACCACAAAAAGAAACTCGAACGGCACCAACCGATAAACCCAACACCACAAATGTATCCGATACCGTTTTGCCACAGCCCCGAAACTGCGCCCGCAAAGTTTTCCGACCAATCTGTTAATTCTGTCTCCACCGAACCCTATTTCCTCTTGTCATGTCGTCACGTATGTCAATTATGCTCGTTTTCGTCTGTTAGTTCATTATGTGTTCCTTCCCCTTTGTGCCGCGCATTCCTGTGTTGATCCCTTCCACGTCGAGGCTCGGAGTCTTCTATACGCAGCGAACCAGCAGCGAAATTTGCTTCCACTCGTCTCCGTGAAGCTTTGGCGGCGTCCACAAACCCTAAACTGTCCTGGATGGCTCAACAATGCCATCGCCAAGGAATAATTATGCTCGAGGTCGCGTCTTGGATTGGTTGGGATGTTGTCCGTGGTCCACCAACTTTTACCGGAATTATCCTGTCGTTTCAAGTCCTACAAAGGTCGACTCGACTACCACGATACCTACTCGCCCGTGGCAAATATCGTGGTCACTATCCGCTTACATGTGGTGCAGTTCGCGACTGGGATCTCTCCATAAAGTCAGTTCCGCCTTCATTCAAGCACCCGTAGCTGAAGATATGTATGACTGGCCCCCTGAAGGCAACCAAAGGATGGCTCCAAGATCCTCTACAATAACTACGCCCCTGCTGGTACGGCTGGAAACAAGATTGTCGAAACAAACTGGTGGCTCCACCTAGAGCGATTCCTTCCTTTGTGAACGATCTTATTGTGGCTTCGTTCGCAAATCTGGCAACAGCCTACGAAATCACGTTATATCGGCTGTCGTTATACGCCTTGTTTTCCAGTCGTTGATGATCTCTTCTTGTGGCTCTTTGAACCACTATCAATCTTTCATGGCACAATTTTTTTTACGGATGTGTTGTGTTAACGATATTTTGATCTCCTTAGACTTATGTTGGTCTCCGCATTACCCGCGATCGTTCACGTCGTGCTATCGATCAGTCCCACGCTATCCGTGAGATTCTGACTGAACATCGCTATAATCAATTCGAAACCAGAAACCCGGCTCGGAAGAAGGTCTTCGTCTTTCTGCTGCAGATTGGCTTCTCCCGAACAATCTTTCGCGGCTCGTATTCCGTATCGTCGCATTGTTGGTTGGTTGGTTGGTTGTTTCTTTCTTTCTGTGATGATACGCCCTCACATCATTACGTGGACTACTACTTAATCAGTGTGCGCGACTTGCTGACAACCCTGGAAAGTTTCGTTGGCACGCAACCAGCCACTGTCTTCGATATCTCAACGGCACTACTCAAGATCTTGTTGCCATCGTCCTCTGCCGCAACTCAGACTCCAGCTGGGCTGATAACCCATTTCAACCTCCGGCTATTGTTTTACGCTTGCTGGCTCCCTCATCATTTCCTATTACTAGCAGGAATCAATATATTCTCGCCCGATCTTCTTCTTTCGAAGCTGAACTTCTCGTCTTATATACGGCCGGCCGATTGATTTCTCCTGCCTCCTCCTCACGGCTCTTTGACGATTTCAACATTCCACGTACCACTGTCCCCACGTATGTCGACAATCAAACCACCGTTATCGCTGTCAATTTATGGCGCGTCGGACACGCCACGTCGATATTCGTTTCTGCAGCGCATACCATCGCGCCGCAATGGGATAATGAATCTACAGCACATCCCACGCCTGGACAACTTAAGCGATATTTTTTACTGACTCGGAGCCCTGAGACTCATCTCTTCCTTCGCCTTCGCGCCCGCTTTCTCGTTTGCTGACTCGCTTATGTCATCATCTTCTTCCGTATTCTTGCTCCTTCCCACGTCATGACACCACTACCACCTTGCTGCTCCTTTTTTCTTTCTTTTCCGACACCCGTGTGAGTGAGCAACAACGGGTTGTGTGGGACCTGAGTCGACGACTCGTCAGAGTTGAGGTGGTGGACATCGCGGTTTTGAGCACGCAGCGAGTTTGTTTGTTGAGAGACGACCGGGTTTTCACGAGCAGGAGCACAAGTCACGCGACCTATCCACTCGCTCTTAGCCCAACAACTCCGCGGTAGAAGAACCCGGCGGCCCGTGGCGAACGGCATGCATCCGTGTCCAGGGGGGTGCCGGAGACGTAGGCGATCCGAGCAACGAAAAAAGGCGGCTCATAACGAAGCAAAGTGCATGCCTATCTCGCTCGCTGCAATGTGGCGGCGCCCCGCTCGATTACCGCCGCTTCCGGCTCCCGCGCCGACGGCTGCGAGAGACAGCGCCCGCCACGAGCCGCCAGCACTTTGTTGTCGACGTGATTCGCGAACGTCGGTCGGGAAAGAAGTCACGCCGACAGAAGGAAGTCAACGCAGCTGCTGCGGCCCTCCACCTAAACAAGAGTAGTAGAAGAAAAGGCTCTAAAAGTGGTTATTCTGGAAGGGCGGCTATCACCAAACCCGCGGCGAGTCGAGGTCATGATGGAAGCCGTCAACCACCGAGACTGGAGCATGTGGCTGTACGCAGCTTGGCGGCGGCGAATACAGCAAACGGCTGCTGCTTGACCGGCCGGCTAAGTTTCTCGAATCGCGACATCTTTCTTCGAAAGCGCGAACATCATGCTCCGCCCTCGAGATGCCTCTTTTTCTCAGCGGCGAAAACTCAGTATAAAGCGTGCGCCCGGTACGCGATATGAGCTTGTCGAAATTAGACCCACGCAATCGCGCGATGCACCCCTTCTTACATCTCTTGCTGACGCACCCAGCTCATCCTCGGTAGCAGCCGCCTCCGTTTCAGCTCCTCGACGGCCTTCAAGGCGGTAAACGCCGCCGAGTCCGCCAAATCCACGAACGATCTCATCCCGGGCCCGGGCGCCACATCTGTGAGGCCCAACCGACGATAGCTTCGGCACCAGGGTTCAAGCTGATCGTGTCGGTCCTCGTCGTCGTCGTCGAGCCATAAGAGCGACGCCCAGATTCCCGATCCAAAAAGCTTCATCGTGAGCCAACGGCCACCCTCGACGTCTCCGCCGCACGTTGATGTCCCAGCGCGGCAGCCTCGCCGCCCCAGAGGATCGTCTGATCCCGGCCAACGACCAACGAGTCCGCAAACCAGGACATAACTTAGAAGCGGCGGTTTACGAGACAAGGTTGACTTTTATGTCGATAGTCTCCACAGGACAAGGCGCTGGAGGAGGGTTGATGATACCTGTTAAACGCGGGCGCGTTTTTTGCACACTGTGCTTGACCTCCTCACTAGAGTATCAATTTGAACGTCGCCGCCACCACACACGGCGATATGTCCGTCGGCGAGGTCGGCACCTTCCTCCAGGACTTCTACACTCCATTTTGAGACGGAGGAAAGTTTCCTCGTTCACAGCACGACGACGACGATCGGGCGCCACATCATCTACGCTGTCGACTTCTTCAGTGCCAGCAGCGAGGACATCATCGCGCTTCGTCTCGAAAACGCATGCATGCTTCTAGGTCGTCGCCGCCGCTAGACTGTCTTGCTAGACTGTCTTCAAGGCCGCCACGCAACATCGCCCTACGACATCACCCTGCTGCTTATAAGTTGACGAGTCGATCGAAGCGGTAGCGCTGAACACGGAGAACCGAAATTGTATACAGCGCTATCACAATGAGGAGTTTCGCTGGAACGCCCAACTTCGATAGCACTACTACTACTGCGATTCGTGCGGATACGACGACACCAAGACGCGATGTTGGAGACAACATTTTTGTGCGCGAAAAAAAAAACCTCGTCGTCATGCCGCGATAAGAAGAGCCTGACAACGAATGGCGAGCTTTTTCTCTTCGGCGAAGTAATATAATATCACGAAGGTCGACATCCCACGGCTGTTTTTTTCTCGGAAAATCATGCGCTACAGTTCTGAGGATCACAAGCGTGTGTTCTGACGACGACCAGCGAGCACCCTCTACATGATTCTCCGCACGAACACCCGACGATGCTCCAGTAGCAGCTGAAAGAAGCGTAGTACAGAATCTCGTGATTTGACGGTACAACAACATCACCAAGTAAGGCTAGCTTCGGAGCAAATTAATTATGCACAGAACAGTTGGGCATTCTTCTGAGGTGTTGAAGAGCGCGTACCATCCGGCTTGCTTGCGCAGGTCTGACAGGACGACCTATCCTGGGACAAGGTGCTCTGACGATAATCTTCCATTATCGCCCCCAAATGACATGACTCGAAGCATGTATCGAGCCGTAACACAACGTGCTAAAGGAAGCAACTTGCAGAGGTGTGAGGAGCAAGCGACGCGCGGTGGCCGAGGATGCTGCCGTGGACGCCGCGAATGCGCGCTTGAATTAGGGGTGATGTATAATTCTAGCTGTCAACCAACCAACCAACCAAAACGGTCCTTGGATCTTCGCTCCAAGATGATCGAGCAACTGGTCGTACTCATTCATCCCGAGCGCACCATGCTACCTCACTAGAGTTGAGGTTTTGCGAAGGGTTCTTCCAATGCGACCTGCGAAGACATTTTGCGAAGACATTTTGGGATCCACAGACGCCTGCAATAGACACACCGAACCACATCGAGCGCATCCAAGGTTGCGAGAGTGAATAATGAATGACCACATCTTCGGGCAGTTTCTAGACCCCAACGCGGACCTGCAGCTCCTAGACACAGATGTTAGTCGAGTGGAGGAAGTGCACCTCACGTTGTGATACGACATGCCAGAAGGCAGATCCAGCCTGGTTCGAGAGCTCTAACTAAATAAATAACTAAGACTTTAGACCTCTCGCCGAACACGGGAGCCAGGCCGGACCGACAGGAGCCAGTCCAGAATCACGGGTTTGTAGACGAGGAGCGCCGAAAGGTCAGTCGGCGGAGAGTGATCATCAGGCGGGGAGACCGCGATCTGACGACGCTGAATATATAACTCGAGTTTTGAGCCACGCGTTAGCCGACTATACGTCTTCAATTAAAAAACGAGTGGCGGAGAGCGCGAGTTAGCTGACTATAATACGTCACCAGCAGGCGAGGGTGACGACGAGATCTATTGCAGTCGCCTCGAGGAGGTCATTCGTTGGCTAAATGGCGATGATTCATCGAAGGAAGCAGCCCCTCGACGGAGTCAACTGACGACGCCGCCGTGCGTGAAGAGGAGCTTGACGAGATACGGCTCACGCGGCCGCGAACGTCCAGTTCGGAGACTTGGACGGAGATGACACCGATGATGGCGCGGTTGTGATCTCCAAGTCCCAGCAGTGGAACTCGATCCTGGTGGTCTTGGGGCTGCGAAAGAAAGAAAATAACTGGCGGCGCCTTGTGCGCAGCAGCAGCATAAAGCTCGACTGAATATTCATGCTATGATGCGATTGCAGCAGCTGCGGACGCTTCGAAAGTCACGCCGTGCACACGACCATTTCCTTAGCACAGGCAGGCAGGCTTCGAGATGCTTTCTTCTTTGTTGTCACGACGAAGATGTTCAAAATAATCTCTCTCCGAAGCATCTTTTATGAAAGGCCGCCCCTACATTCGATTCGACGGCGGCGAAAGCAGTCAACGTCTTCGTCCGAAGACGCTGAATTGGAGGAGCGTCTTGCGGAGGAGGAGCATGTCGAGAGTCGATATCGCGAAAACTATTCCTACTTTGCGCATAGGGTGCGTGCGGCGCACGGTCCCACCGCCGGATGTACTGGAGGCCGGGCTGGAAAAAAGGTCGTCGAACTTTTCGCGAACTCGCCGCAATTGGTAAGCAGCTCTTCACCAATCAGACGTGGCGCGAATATATATCGCGGCGCCATTATTGGACACGTTCGACGTGGGTGTCTATCAGATCACCCAGAGCTCAATTACTATTTTGTCTGGTCAAGATTACTCGTGATGGGCGTCCTGTTTTTTTTTTACTGCTGCACTATTCGTGCAGCTTCCTTCGCAGCTACTGGAAGGATACCATCATTTTCACTTGCGGCGACGAAATCTGGTGGTGGCACTCGCGTCGCACTCGCCACGTCTCTGCATCAGCCTCGTTCGCGGATTCAACTACCGCTGAAACAACGACGTGGCGGATGTGGACAACGGTGACCTGCAGCCGATGTACCGCGGCTGCTTCTACACTCATAGGTTGATCGAGTAAATTCAAGTGACGACAGCTTCGTGGTATGACAGGCCGGCGCATCTATTCTTTGTTTCAACGCATCCATTCTTTGTTTTGCAACTCGGGGGATTTTGCTTCCACAAGCGAAGCAGTTCTATGTCGTCAACTCTCGCGACGATGCGAATGAGGAAGGTCGGTGTCGGTGATGACGATGCTGATATTTGCGAGTCTGATGATGTTGTCTCTTGTGGCGATCGACGCTGCCTGAGGCATTGCGCTGGTGGGGCACAGCCGAGGGATATGTCATCCCGGTTACGCAGATTTTTCAACAACTCAACGGCGGAGAAAGAAAGAATCAAATCAAACTACCGGCGTTTCATGAACAATATATCCTCAAGTGCCAACGTGCACGACGACGACGCTATCAATTAGTCCGAGGAGTTTGCTGACTGGTGGGAGAATCAAGTCAAGGCTCTCGAATCTCGCGCCGAGACTTTTTTTTCTTCGAGCAGGATTTCTTTCTGGAAGAATGCGGGCCTCTCTTGCGCGAATATGGCAAGGAGCGGCAGGTTTTGAATATTGCATGCACAATCGCTGGTCCCCTGCGCCGCCGAACAAGCCGACGTCCACTGTGCGTGACGAGAATGTCCGGCTCCAAGCCGAGCTACGGGAGCCCTCACGACGACTGAAGGGAGCGCCGCCTTTCAAGATCCCGCACCCCGACTGCCGTTGGCCCGCGGCGGATCGGAGGAGCCAAGGAATGATATGGATTCGCCGTTCATCGAGGAGCATGCCGATACGTCCACTGCCACTGAAGCCGCCGCCGTCGTGGTGCCTCCGAAGGTACCACCAACCTCCTGTCGCATTACCGTGCCCGACATTCATTCATTCAGGTCGCCCGCAGTCAGAGCTGCGACACGAGCCCGAGCCTACTCCGCCTGCTGCTGCTCCCACACATAGTCTGTCCGTGCCCCGGCCAGAATCTGGCTAACAGTCATACGACGAACCCCGTATAATGTCGCCGCCGCTGTGGCAAGAAAAGCGACGACCCGATTGCTATAAAGCATGGGAACCTGGGGGTAAAGAAAAGCTCCCGCGCCTTCTGCCGCGTCGATGAAAGCGACAGGGAGCCAGGTTTCCCCATGGCAGGCTATGAATGCACCGAATAGCTCGACTCCACTATAATCATCATTGTTCTCTTTGTTGTGTGCTTTATCATCAGTATATACGCAACCTGTAGTAAAAACGTCGTAGGAAACGCACAGGCCGGGGGGGCTGGCACGACGGCGGGCTGATGGGGAAGGCGCGCTGAGAGGCCCGCCACCTCCGGCGACGCGGGAAGCGGCCTAAAAATGCCGCCTTTGGCGGCGGCTTTGGCGGCGTTGAATAGAATTTTCTACAGCCCGGGTATAAAATAAAATCTGCGCCGCCGATGTGACTGACATGACAACCAACTCGTCGATATCGTCTGCGCCCCCGGGCCATACCCCGTCCCACTGCGAACGTTCCGGCTGTTCTAACCATGGAGGCGAACAGGTGCCAACCTACGCGCCGGGAGGGTGGCGGATGCCCTCGCAAGGCTCAGGATTCATGAGGCACAGTCCTCCATCGCAACCATGCGGTCGGCGATCAGGGTGCGGGCGTTACCCAAACAACTAATCAACCGAGCATTCATTCTGGCGAGTGTACACTGTATCTCCGAAAAAGTGGCGAAGTTTCAATACAAAACTAGTATGTGCAGGGCCTTCGCCGCGATCTCGGACCTTGATCCTCCTGGCGGCGGCGATCTGCGCGTTGCCCGGTCATCAGGCCCCTCCAGGATCTCCGAAATGCGACGAACTCAGAGAAGCTCCAGGCGTTCGCGGAGGGCTCGGCCCAGAAGACAACTTGGACGTCAATGACATCGTCTATCACATCTGGCGCCTCGGGCCGTTGGCCCGCCCTCGATGATGACTTCTAGGGCTTCTTAACTTCACAAAGTTCCCATCCATCGGCACCCTGTGTCAGATCTCCAACCAGCAGAATGGGCTGCTCGAATTTTACGCTGCCCGCGACAAGCCTCATCCAACTCGTCGCCGCGCTCTTCGAAGTCCGCGACACCAAGTGACGCTGTCGATACGCAATGATACGGAAACATATATATAGGCGCGCGTGCCGCCAACAAGGTATTATAAAATGCCGAATCGATGATGAGGTCCGTCGCTGGTTAGGTACGAATATATGACTCGACCGAATATCACTACATCCCCGAGAGTGGTTTGTTTGCGCCTCATTTAAATAAAATTATCCGCTCACGAAAAAGAGTTATCCGCGCGCATTATTCGAAGAACGGAGTTTGCGACGGTACTCGTTGACCGGCGGGTTAGTCGTTGGCTTCCGGTGGCGCTTGGCCCCCGGCGTGTTGGTCACGTCCGTTATCTTTTTTGAATCAAACTTGGCGAGCGCCTCCTCGAGGTCGGCGATGTGGAGGCCGCGCTCGAGGATCTGCGCGTCGCGCGCGGCGCACTCGCGAGCGAGTGTTCCCTTGAGAACGTCCGTCTCGTCCTTGAGGGCGGACAACTTGCGCTTGAGGGCGACGGCCTCGCCAACCTGGCGCTCCGCGTACTTCACTTCCGCTCGACTCGCCTCTAGCGCCGCCTCTGCGATTTCCTTTGCAGCCGACGCGGCACCGAACGCCGCTGCCGACGCCTTGTCGGCGGCGTCCCGGGCCGAGGCGACTTCGGCATTTGCCTCCGCGGCGTCGGCGACCTCGCGCCGAGCAGCCTCCGCGGCGCGCTGCTTCTCGGCCAGCGCCGCGGCGAGAGCGGCCTCTCCTGCCTCGGCGGCATCGCGCTGCTTTTCGGCCTCGTGCAGCGCTTCGGTGCCAGCGGCAGCAGCCTCCGCGGCATCGGCAGCGCGCTGCTTTTCGGCCTCGAGCTCGGCGATTGAGGCTTTCTTCTGGTCGAGAATCACAGCCTCGTACTGAGCACGTAGAGCGGAGGTGGCGGCGGCAACAGCGGCCTCGGTGGCGAGTGTGGCACGCTGCTTCTCAGCCTCGAGCTCGGCAACGGCGGCTTGGTTGTGGTTGGAAAGACTCTCCTCGTACTGAGCACGTAGAGCGGAGGTGGCGGCGGCAACAGCGGCCTCGGCGGCGAGTGCGGCGCGCTGCTTCTCAGCCGCGAGCTCGGCAACGGCGGCTTGCTTTTGATTGGATAACAAGTTCTCGTGCAGCGCCGCGGTCGCAGCGGCCGTGGCCTGTGCGGCATCGACAGCAAGTTGCTTTTGAGCCTCGAGCTCCGCGACGACGGCTTGCTTCTGGGTGGAGAGCGCGGCCTCGTGCAGCGCCGCAGTCGTAGCGGCAGTGGCCTCTGCAGCATCGACAGCGCGTTGCTTTTGAGCCTCGAGCTCAACGATGGCGGCTTGCTTCAGGTCCGAAAGTGCAGCCTCGTGCAGTGCTGCGGTCGCAGCGGCAGTAGCCTTTGCAGCATCGACAGCGCGTTGCTTTTGAGCCTCGAGCTCAACGATGGCGGCTTGCTTCAGGTCCGAAAGTGCAGCCTCGTGCAGTGCTGCGGTCGCAGCGGCAGTAGCCTGTGCAGCATCGACAGCGCATTGCCTCTCAGTTTCGAGCTCAGCGACGGCGGCTTGCTTCAGGTCCGAAAGTGCAGCCTCGTGCAGTGCTGCGGTCGCAGCGGTAGTAGCCTGTGCGGCATCGACAGCGCATTGCCTCTCAGTTTCGAGCTCAACGACGGCGGCTTGCTTCAGGTCCGAAAGTACAGCCTCGTGCAGTGCTGAGGTCGCAGCGGCAGTAGCCTGTGCAGCATCGACAGCGCGTTGCTTCTCAGTTTCGAGCTCTGCGACGGCGGCTTGCTCCAGGTCCGAAAGTGCAGCCTCGTGCAGTGCTGAGGTCGCAGCGGCAGTGGCCTTTGCAGCATCGACAGCGCGTTGCCTCTCAGTTTCGAGCTCAGCGACGGCGGCTTGCTTCAGGTCCGAAAGTGCAGCCTCGTGCAGTGCTGAGGTCGCAGCGGCAGTGGCCTTTGCAGCATCGACAGCGCGTCGCTTCTCAGTTTCGAGCTCTGCGACGGCGGCTTGCTTCAGGTCCGAAAGTGCAGCCTCGTGCAGTGCTGCGGTCGCAGCGGCAGTAGCCTGTGCGGCATCGACAGCGCATTGCCTCTCAGTTTCGAGCTCAGCGAAGGCGGCTTGCTTCAGGTCCGAAAGTGCAGCCTCGTGCAGCGCTGCGGAGGCTGCGGCAGTGGCCTTTGCAGCATCGACAGCGCATTGCCTCTCAGTTTCGAGCTCAGCGACGGCGGCTTGCTTCAGGTCCGAAAGTGCAGCCTCGTGCAGCGCCGCGGAGGTAGCGGCAGTGGCCTCTGCAGCATCGACAGCGCGTTGCTTTTCAGTTTCAAGCTCAGCGACGGCGGCTTGCTTCAGGTCCGAAAGTGCAGCCTCGTGCAGTGCTGAGGTCGCAGCGGCACTGGCCTCTGCAGCATCGGAAGCGCGTTGCTTCTCAGTTTCAAGCTCAGCAACGGCGGCTTGCTTCAGGTCCGAAAGAGCAGCCTCGTGCAGTGCCGCGGAGGCAGCGGCAGTGGCCTGTGCGGCATCGACAGCGCGTTGCTTTTGAGCCTCGAGCTCAACGATGGCGGCTTGCTTCAGGTCCGAAAGTGCAGCCTCGTGCAGCGCCGCGGAGGCAGCGGCAGTGGCCTCTGCGGCTTCATCTACAGCGCGTTGTTTTTCAGCCTCGAACGACGCCGCAGCGGTAGCAGCAGTGGCCTCTGCGGCGAGTGCGGCGCGCTGCTTTTCAGTCCCAAGCTCAGCAGCAGCGGCTTGGCTGTGGTCTTCGGAGAGCCTTGCCTCGTAGTGAGCACGTAGGGCCGCGGTGGCGGCAGCAGCGGCCTCCGCGGCATCGGCGGCGCGCTGCTTCTCGGCCTCGAGCTCAGCAACGGCGGCTTGCTTCAGGCCCGAAAGCGCGGCCTCGTGCAGCGCCGCGGAGGCAGCGGCAGTAGCCTCTGCGGCTTCATCTATAGCGCGTTGCTTTTCAGCCTCGAACGACGCCGCAGCGTCAGCAGCAGTGGCCTCTGCGGCGAGTGCGGCGCGCTGCTTTTCAGTCCCGAGCTCAGCAGCAGCGGCTTGGTAGTGGTCTCCGGAGAGCCTTGCCTCGTAGTGAGCACGTAGGGCCGCGGTGGCGGCAGCAGCGGCCTCCGCGGCATCGGCGGCGCGCTGCTTTTGAGCCTCGAGCTCAGCAACGGCGGCTTGCTTCAGGCCCGAAAGCGCGGCCTCGTGCAGCGCTGCGGAGGCTGCGGCAGTAGCCTCTGCGGCTTCATCTACAGCGCGTTGTTTTTCAGCCTCGAACGACGCCGCAGCGGCAGCAGCAGTGGCCTCTGCGGCGAGTGCGGCGCGCTGCTTTTCTGTCCCGAGCTCAGCAGCAGCGGCTTGGCTGTGGTCTCTGGAGAGCCTTGCCTCGTAGTGAGCACGTAGGGCCGAGGTGGCGGCAGCAGAGGCCTCCGCGGCATCGGCGGCGCGCTGCTTCTCAGTTTCCAGCTCAGCCGAGGCGGCTTGCTTCAGGTCCGAAAGCGCGGCCTCGTGCAGCGCCGCGGTGGCGGCAGCAGCGGCCTCGGCGACTTCATCTACAGCGCGTTGCTTTTCAGCCTCGAACGACGCCGCAGCGGCAGCAGCAGTGGCCTCTGCGGCGAGTGCGGCGCGCTGCTTTTCAGTCCCGAGCTCAGCAGCAGCGGCTTGGTAGTGGTCTCCGGAGAGCCTTGCCTCGTAGTGAGCACGTAGGGCCGAGGTGGCGGCAGCAGCGGCCTCGGCGGCATCGACAGCGCGTTGCTTTTGAGCCTCGAGCTCAGCCGAGGCGGCTTGCTTCAGGCCCGAAAGCGCGGCCTCGTGCAGCGCTGCGGAGGCTGCGGCAGTAGCCTCTGCGGCTTCATCTACAGCGCGTTGCTTTTCAGCCTCGAACGACGCCGCAGCGGCAGCAGCAGTGGCCTCTGCGGCGAGTGCGGCGCGCTGCTTTTCAGTCCCGAGCTCAGCAGCAGCGGCTTGGTAGTGGTCTCCGGAGAGCCTTGCCTCGTAGTGAACACGTAGGGCCAAGGTGGCGGCAGCAGCGGCCTCCGCGGCATCGGCGGCGCGCTGCTTTTGAGCCTCGAGCTCAGCAACGGCGGCTTGCTTCAGGCCCGAAAGCGCGGCCTCGTGCAGCGCTGCGGAGGCTGCGGCAGTAGCCTCTGCGGCTTCATCTACAGCGCGTTGTTTTTCAGCCTCGAACGACGCCGCAGCGGTAGCAGCAGCAGTGGCCTCTGCGGCGAGTGCGGCGCGCTGCTTTTCTGTCCCGAGCTCAGCACCAGCGGCTTGGTAGTGGTCTCCGGAGAGCCTTGCCTCGTAGTGAGCACGTAGGGCCAAGGTGGCGGCAGCAGCGGCCTCCGCGGCATCGGCGGCGCGCTGCTTCTCGGCCTCGAGCTCAGCCGAGGCGGCTTGCTTCAGGTCCGAAAGTGCAGCCTCGTCCAGCGCTGCAGTGGCGGCAGCAGCGGCCTCTGCGGCTTCATCTATAGCGCGTTGCTTTTCAGCCTCGAACGACGCCGCAGCGGCAGCAGCAGCAGTGGCCTCTGCGGCGAGTGCTGCGTGCTGCTTTTCAGTCCCGAGCTCAGCAGCAGCGGCTTGGTAGTGGTCTCCGGAGAGCCTTGCCTCGTAGTGAGCACGTAGGGCCGCGGTGGCGGCAGCAGCGGCCTCGGCGGCATCGGCGGCGCGCTGGTTCTCGGTCTCGTGGTCGGCAAGCACGGCGTGCATCTGGTCGCGAAGCGCGGCCTCGCGGAGCGCGTAGGCGGCAGCGGGCTCGGCGGCGTCGCGTTGGTCCTCCTCGGCCTCGTAGTCAACAACAACAACCGCGGGTCGGCGGTGATCGCGAAGGAGAGCCGCGGCGGCCGCCGCGTCCGCCGCGTCGGCGGCGTCCGAAGCGCGTTGCATTTCAGCTTGGACCATGGCCTCGACAGCCGCAGCAGCATTCGTAGGCTGGCGAGTTTTTTTGCAAGAAAAAGATTCGACGACCAAGGCCGCTTCTCGTATCGCGGTTTCTCGGTCGATGTTTGCTCTTTCGAGGTCCGCGCGAAGCGTGGAAATCGTATCCCGCGTTTTTGCCCGGTCGTTTGCGAAATCCTCGACGAGCGCCGAGGCCTCCGCGAGGGCGAGGGAGAGGTCGTCTTGGGATGCGTTGAAATCGACAATTCGCTGGTCTTCGAGATCCACAATCTTTCGTATCAAATCCGCGGTCAAACGAGCGGCTCTTCGGGCGACGCGAACGCGACTATAACTCGAACGCAAGAGGGCGTCCGCCCGCATCGCGCGCTTTGAGGAGGATTTTTTGGGTGGCGGGGGTTTCGCGACCATGCCTCTCGCCCGTTGCGCGAAACGGAACGTCGCGACGTCGCGCGTCGAAGCGCACGCGAGAAGAACGGAATTCGAAGACGCGAGAGAAGACCGGAGAAGACGCGTTAAAACGCTGTCGCGGAAGGGCGGCCACCCCCCCGTCGATAGGGCGGTGATGACGCGTCCGAGCGCGAGGAGGCTTCGGTTTATGAATTTCGATTCCTCCCGCGTTGCTTTTTCCGAACCCGCCAAGTCGACCATTTTGAGGTTTCCAAATTCGAAGATAAAATGCGACCGCGAGCTCTGGCGATTCCCTTCTGTCGCAGCCACGGCGCGGCGTTCGAGGGCGAGGTTCAGCAAATTCCGCGCTTCGATTTTGCTTGCGGCGGTCACCCGCGACGGTCGTTTCACTTTTTCGTTCGTTAATAAATCAAAAATCGTTTCGTTATAAATTTCGAGAAAAGACGCTTCCGCGGAAACGATTCGGTCGATGGCGCGCTCCATGATTCCCGTCATCGTGTACGTCTTCCCCGCCCCCGTCCTGCCGTACGCCATGATGAGCGCGGGCTTCCCGGAAATCGCTTCGTCAACAACCGCCGAAACCTCCTCAAAAACATCCTCCTGAGACCCCGGGGCCAAAACGCGGTCGAATTCGAACAACGTGGAACAACATTCGCCACCGTCGTTTCGGTTTCGGACGACGACGCCGTTCTTCTTCCCGTCTGCGACACCCACCCCTCCTGACTCCTCCGGACGAGGACGACTCCTCACGCGCAATATCGTCCGCATTTTCCTGGGGTCGTCGTCTAACGGTTTCAGGGTTTAGAGCTTTTTTTTGTTACTTATTCATTCCTAAACCCTCTTTCTTCGTGATTTTTTTGTTTGTAGGCAGCCAACTGCGTCTGTGCCTGCCTCCTGTTGAGTTTGTGTTTCGTGATCAGGGCGTCGACCTCGGGGAAGACGCCCACCTTCGGGAAACTCGCCGATGGCCCCCACGTGTGAATCGTGCTCGCGAACCACGCCCAGAGCTCCTCCTTTGCTTCTTTTGAGATCTTTATGGCGCGTCCCGAAGAAGCCGCTGCAGTAGGACCAACGGGACCAATCATCACCGTTGATGCGACAGCTTCGGTGGTGGCGACGACCGCAGCGGACACAGGTTCTTCAGGCTCTCGCTTGGCCCTGCGCAGCAAACAACGAAGGTGACGGTTTGTCGTCGCGACGCGCATACGACGAAGGCTTCTTCGACGCGGGCTTCTTCTTGAAGGCGACGGCCTTCACAGCCGACTTCTTGGAGACGGTGGCCTTCTTCACTACTGCGGTTTTGCCTCGAGAATTCCCCTTCTTCTTCTTCTCGGAGAGCCTCTTTAGCCAGTTGATGCCGTTTCTTTTGCGGCCGTCGCGTCGGACTTCGCCATTCTTCATCAAGAGCTGCTGCTTCTTGTGCTTCCTGCGCGGTGTGATGGTATAAGGTAGCACAAAAGATATAACACACGACACTGTTGCTGGTTTTACCGCTCCTCAAGGATCACGCGCGCACGACGTTGTTTGAACAACAGGAAAAGTTCGTAGCGATTGCGCCTGTGTGAAAGAAAAAAAAATAAAAAGCGCTTTGATTGTCGATGAAGACTCCGCGAGTATGTGAATCACAAGAGTCGCGCGCGGTCGATCTCGTTGCGTATGGCCGGATCGAACGGGCTCACGGCGTTGAGGTATCTACGCAAACGTTGCAAAATTGGAGACGACGATCACGACGACAGATGTTTCTCGAGAAGCACTGCAACGCACGGGATCAGCAGCCCAAGCAACCAGCAAGCGAAGATTATCTGTGAACAAGAGGATGTGTGTCAAAGACGAGTCATTGCAGGGAAAGGCAGGACGCTGGCACGGGCTAAGTCGATTTGATAAAATCGGGCGACCTTGAGGCTGTCGTTGACGCGGGAGTTGATTCCGAAGCCGTAGGCCGGCCATGCGAAGCTTGTCATGTTGCCGCGTCCTACCCCAAGCTCCTTGGCCGTGCGGTCGTCGAACCGATCCGTGAGGCGAACGGGTACACCACCTCCACCTTTAGGGCCACCTTTTTTTTTGCAAACCTCGAGGATCGCGACGAGGATCTGCAGGGCCTCGATCACGCTCCTCGGATCGTTCGGGATGAAACCGTGCGACCGAAGCTACGTGGATGTCGAAAAAGTTAGGTCCAAATAAGCAATAGAGTGACAGAATCTGGAAAAAACAACGACCAACACTCCAAAAAAAAATCATCATCTCGAGATTCATTCAAGACGCGGGTTGTTGTTGTCAAGGACGATCTTCTCGACGTAGATCAACACCTCGACGATCGGCCCGCGCTCCAGCACGCGCCTTTCGCGAAACAGTCCCGGTATGGTCCACTTCTGAACCTTGCGGTCCCACGCGATTCCGTTGTAGCACGTCTGGGACTTGAGGCTTCTTATGGAATCGAAGTCGTCGAGTTGTCGACCCACACTCGCGTTCGCGATCGCCACAGCACCTGCGCGGTTGGAAGATGGTCGAATTGGGGTAAAAATCTTGGAAACTACTGATGTAAGACGCTGTGCGAGTTGTTGACGATAAGTGACGCGCGCGACGTGAGGCAATATCTGCGCAGCGCGACACGAATCAGTAAGTCGAGTTTTAGCATAGCGACGCGGCCATGGTGTCCGACATCCTCGAGCGTTGCGGTTGCGCCTGTGATACACGAGATCATTCATCTGCGAGTTGAACACCACGAATGCTAGAGCAACCAAGACTCACCGGGTGCCGTGAGCTCGAGGACGCGCGCCACTTCGGGCTCGATGCTCCACTGTTCGAGCTGCTGCCGCGCCGCCGCAAGCGTGAGCGTCTGAGCGCGAGCCCACGCGGCCTGTTGGTGGTTTTATGAAGAAGAGCTGGTGCACGAGGATGGAGGTGGACTCTTTGGTCAGACCTTGTTGCGACGTGCTGGAGATTGTCCAATCACACTCGAAGGCTTCTTCCGGAGGTGTTCGGTGTCGACCCACCGGCGCCAGACAACGACCTGGTTCGGGACGAGGTCTTCGAGAGTCTCGGGGAAAGACTGCTTCTCCGCGTTGACCATCGATGATGATGATGATAACTCGCGCTCGTGTTGTTCGCGCACGGCAATACGTTCGCGGATTTCGGTGGACGTGAGGACCTCGCCAGTAGTTTGGTTGATGCGGATGACCTTGTCGACGGGCTCCGGAGAAGGTGTCGACGAGTGGTCCTCCTCCTCTTGATCACCACGCGTTGGTTCGAAGTCGTCGTCGAAATCAAAAGCTTCGGCGGGAAGACGCGCGTACGAGCCGTCGGGGCGGCGGAGGCGATGCATCGCGAGCACCGCTTCGACGACGGCGTCCTCGAAGGCTTGCTGGGCTCCAAAGTACGTCTCGTACATGTCGAACTCTCGCCGACGTCCAATGACACGATCTCGTACGTAGCCCACCATCGTCTCCTCCTCGGACTGGTCGCGCGTCAGCTCTTGCGCTTCGAAGGCAAAATAGGCATCGAGCGAGGCCTCGTGGTCCTCGAGACTGAGTTGGTGAATCGGCACGTCGGGATCGACAGTGGACGGAAGTTCCCACGTCCCTCCTTCGAGATCGTATACGTGATTCCACGCGTCGCACTCCAGGTACGGTTTGTCGAAGGCCAACCACCTCGCCTTGCGTTCCTCCTCACGAATCGCGTTTTGAATCGACTCACGCTGCGCGACGTACTCGGCTTTGTAGGTCCAGCAGTAGTGATCCTTACATTGGGCAGCAGTTCGCGTGCCGACTTCGCGCGCGACCAATTTCCAGTTCTTTGCGTCGTATTTTTTGACGGCAGCGACAAACCGCTCGTGCTCGTCGGGTGTCCAACGGATTTGAGGAGCACGGAGACCAGCGGCACGCCGACCAACACGACCACCACGGATATCTCTTCTCCCCTCCTCCTCCTCCTCCTCCTCCTCCTCTATCTCCTTTTCTTCGACATACTCCTCGTCGTCGCGATCGTCGTCACCTCTTGGCGCGTCCTCGTCTTTCGCGGTATCAGAATCTTTGTCGTCGTCATTATCTTCCTCGTCGTCGTCTTCCTGGTCCACGAATTCCGCGGGAAAGTCTTCGACGTCTGCCATCGCGGCACGAGGACGTTCGTAGCCCATCGGCGGCTCGTTTGCGATTCGTCGATCTTCGCGAGCGCGAGCTGCCTGGACTTCGTCGACGGACTCAACCCCGTGATTTCGCTCGGCCAATTCGGGGTACGCTGTGAGCTGGTCGGGCGTATGTTGTGCGTCGAGCGACTCGGCGGCAGCAGTACTAACATCCAGTTCCAACGTGGCCGGCACGGGTCGCGGAGTTTGTTGACGAGTGTTCGCAATAGCGTCGTCTCCTTTGTCTGGAAGGAACTGGTCCATCTCTCGTCCGATGCTCTCGGAGCGTGTCTCCAACAATACTGACATACCGGCTTTATTCAGCGACTCTTTTTGGTGTTGCGCGGCGACGTCACCAGTATGCTGCTGCTGCTGCTCAGCGGCCTCCGCATCATCCGACATGGCGGCGACGACGACAGCACTATCGACGGGAGGAACTTGGGCCTCTTGGGGGAGCGGCGTCGGTTCGTTGTTGTCCAACAACATT
The DNA here is from genome assembly GCA_029834535.1 of Chrysophaeum taylorii. NCBI lineage: Eukaryota > Pelagophyceae > Pelagomonadales > Pelagomonadaceae > Chrysophaeum > Chrysophaeum taylorii. The sequence continues at coordinate 94,189 of JAQMWT010000396.1, forward strand.
TCGAGATGCTCTTCGAAAGCGGGCGGCGGCGGCAAGAGTGAGGGTGGCGGGAGTGGCGGGAGACCGGCGGGGATGCGGTCGGCGTGTTCGTTCGAAACCGCGGACCACGTCAAGCTCGCGGCGTCGAGGAGATGTGAAGCGTGGCGTTTCGACTCATAGTCGGACCACGGCGTCTCGAGAGCGTCGATACCGTCGCACGACACACCGAGCGATTGCAGACGACTTCGGAGGTCTCGGCGGTCGGCGAGACGCATCGGACGCGTGATTTGGGTCGAAAGAAGCATCACCGCCGGGAGCGCGCCGGGAAACTCGATCTCGGGCACGAACAAAATATCGGGGTCGTCGGGGTGGTGGACGATCCGAAGCTTCAAAGCAACGCCGCGGACTTGGCAAAGTACCGAACAGAACATAGCGCCCACCGGTCGCACCCCCGGAATCAAATTGAACCGCATGTAGTAGTTGAGGCAGGAGATGTGGGCGCCGTTCGAGCACAATCCGCGGCGGCCGTTGTTCGAGTAAGTATCGATGAGGTACGCCGAGCACGCGTAGAACTCGCCTTTCCCGCCCTCGGGCGGCTTGCCGCAGATGATGCCTAGGTTGGAACGAAGTAAATAATCTGGAAACGACGAGGTCGACTCTGGGAATCGGTGAGACAGAGAAGACTCTGCGTGTTAGTTTGCCCCGCGGAGGCGCGGACGATCGCGCTTCTGATGGTCGAACGGATCTGCTGTTGCTCGCGCGGCGGGAGCAGCTCGAGCTCGTTCGCCCGCGGCACCAACGTGTAGTGGCTCAACACGATGAAGAGTCCGGCGACGGTTTGCGGCGCGCCCACGGCGGCGGCGGCTTCGACAACAGAAGGATAGGCGATGCCATCGGGACCGACGTAGCAGTCCTCGCCGGTGATGGTTTTCTCGACGTAGAACCCCATCTCTTGGAGCCGCGCAACTATGCGAGGAACTTGGTCAGATGACGCGGACGATCGACGAGTGCTCACGCATTTGTAGCTGCGGGGAGATCGATCTTTTACGAGACGAAAGAGTGTGACCGTACCTCGGTGAGGAGGCGCGCGCGGCGGCCGTCGACGACGTAGACGAAGACGCCGTGGGGGCGTTCGGGTCGGACTTCGGCGTTTGGGCCGGGTTCTCGCGAGACGGGTCGGCGCGGGTCGGTTTGGCTGACGCCTTCGCTGGCACGTTGCTTGGCGGCGGCGGCGCGCGTGCGGCCTCGCGAGTCGACGCGGGCCTCGACGACCGACTTCATGACGTCCTCGATGCGCGTCTCGGCCTTGAAGTGCTGGATCGGGAACTTGTCGCGTAGGGCGCCTGATGTGTAACGGGTGAGCTGGGCGGTCACGGATACGCACGAATCTCCGGAACTGTCGAAGCTTGGAAGATGCGAAGGAAGCGCGCACAGAGCTCGGTCCAGTTTTGGGCTCGCAGCGTGTGCCTAACAGAGTAGCCCATTGGCGGCGTCGAATCGTCGGCAGCGAAGATCGGCGATTGGTTCCTGCGATGTAACAATATAACGCCGGTGAAGGAACGAAAGCGGCGGCGGTTCGAGGACGCGGAGAGGTTTGAACCCAGCGGCGAAGTTGTACGAGTTCTGGAGAACGATCGAGACAGACTTTTTTTCGTTGAAATGCGCGGCCTTGTTTGCGATCCAAAACGGCACGCTCGCTCGCTCGCCGAGCGTCGCGGTGAAGATCACGCTGTGGAACGAGTGGAACGCCGCGAGCTCGAGCAGCGCGGCGATAAAACGCGTGCCTACGTAGGAGGGGCGTCGTGTAAAGAGGGGCGCGACACACTCGAGCAAATCAACGTTGACAGAGGGAAAAAGAGTATCAAAACGAGTTAGAAAAAATCGCGAATTCGACGCCAAAATAATAATTCTCACCGAGCTTGAGGCCGGGCCGCTTCCTCAAGTCCGCGCGTACGACGAAGGCGTGGACGTACAAGATCTTGTAGTTGCCGTGGGGCTGGGTTGAATGCATGGCCTCGACCACGGCGATCGCGATCAGCCCGAGGGTGTCGTCGACGAGCGCGATCGCCTGAGGCACGAGAGTGGTTGTGGATCGATGCGAACACAGCAGCAGAAGGGCGAAACGTGCGGCGCGCGACGACACGGAGAGCGAAATCAGACGGTGGTGGCGGTGCGCGCTGGAGTCCGGGGGCGCGACACCCAAAAAAACAGACCCTCGGCTCACGCGAGAAGACGTGCCGCGGGACGCGGGCACGACCGCGACAACCAGCAGCAGAGTCCACCATGGAGCGCACGAGGAAGAGCACGACGAGCCGCGGCGTGTGCGACAGACAACGAGGGCCTCGTCGCTCTCTCGAGATACGGCCCCGCCGATTTGCCGCGCGAGCACGAAAACAACAACAACAACAACAACAACAACAGCGCGGGTGATGCACCTGGCACTCCTCGAAGGGCTTGAGCCGCCGCAGGACCATGCGGAAGTGTCGCCGGTTCCCCCAGAACGCCTGCGTGCGGGGTGACGGTAGTTCGGAGAATCGACAAGTCACCTCGGCCAGAAGCTCGACGGCCTCGCGACGGCGCGACCGCGGGAGGAGCTCGAGGCGGAGACCCAGGATCGGGATGTTTGCGGCGCGGAAGGTGTCTGTCGTGAAGAAGTGGTAGTGGACGCTCGCGCGCTTGGCGTTGGCCGCGGCGGCTGGCATGACTCGGTTGCAGGGCTTGGTTCTTCTGTCCACAGAGTGTTTTTGGCGGGAGTTGGCTTCGCACGGTCGTTCGCGTTTGTTCGTTACCAGCTGCCGTTTGATGACGTCGTATACATCCTCGAAGTAGTATTGTTGAATTCGTTGCCGCAAGTGGGTCTTGAAAGCTCGTTGAACTGGACTGATTTTTGAATGATTTAGAACGCGAACCGTGATTCTAAGATATCCGTTTGTGGCCGTTGAGGAATGGTCGGAGATTGTTGCCGCGTGGTGGTGGTGTCGGGGGTGAGGGGGTGGTCTCTCGGCAGGCGCTCGCCTTCTCGCCATACCCACTCTGTTGCGGCGTCAGTGGAGGCAATAGAAGGGCCGGAGCGAGGGTCGAGAGTCGCGGCCCGTTGATAGCTTCTAGATCCGCGACTTTACTGGTGGAATCCCGTTTGTCCAAGGGACGTCTACAGCGTCGCCATTGCTCGCGAAGCCAACCTACAACATGAAGTAGTACGCCGCAACGCGCGACGGAACACGTGTGGACAGGCCTGTTGACCAGAAATGAAACAACAACCATCGCAAGAGCAGCGTGACGACCTAGTAGGGTCCGACGTGCCCACGGGCGAGGATGTGATGGCACTACGCGGTCTCTTGACGCACGAACGCAGCTGCTCGCATCCAAACACCTCGGCGCCGCCGTTTTTGTGGTCGCGCGATGGCGCAGACCATGACAAGGGGCCTGTGGATGCTGCGTTGTGGCGAGAGACGGGGGGCGAGCTCTTCTCGTGCATCCTTCGAATCCTGACTATCATCATCGCTCGGCCAGTCACGAGCCAACGGCGACGATACCTTGACACAGCGCGCTCGGCCATTCTCCGTCACGAGACGTCCTCCCACGGGCGAAGAGAGGGGAGGGACCCCAGCGACGTGGCTGATGGGGATCCTTTTCATACACCGCCACGTCAACACAAGAACTGCAGAGAGTTTGTCGGGAGGAAAGTAATAGTGGTCAAGAGGAACACCGGTTGTCCTCGCCACATCTTATTACCCGAGACAACCACGACGTGGAAGGTCTGCAGTCCAACGCGTGAAAAAAATCAATCGGTCCAAGAGCGCAGACAGACTATATTGCAACCTTGGCGAAAGTAAAGGGAATCGACACGTTCTCAACAATTTAATGAGTGAAACATGAAAGTACTCAGCGTTCATTTTATGTCGTCGACGGAGACACGACGAAGCTCACGTTCTTGAGAGCAAATCGCTTTCGTCGATGGAGTCATCATGAAAGGCGTGGAGATGACTTTAAGTGTCACGTGTCTGGAGTTGAATTGGTCGTCGTGGGCAGAGCTGTACCTTTATCGACAGGTTCATCAGTTTCATTGGACGATGACGTTGGGAAGCATCCTCCTCTCATGGATGAGGTGTGTGATAGAATTTGCTCGTAAAAACGAGAGCTTGATTCTATATTACACCGGGTGTTGTACAAAACCAGGGCATTCTCGAAAATGACTCGACGTTGAGCTTACGATGGTGGTGCGGACCTCACCTCCGACGTATCCCCGTGGTCGCAAGATTTTCAAATACCTGAGCTCGGTACTCTCTCCTCACAGTTCAGGTACGGACTCTCTACTCTATCTACAAGGCACTCCGCAAGTTCTAAATACTGACGGAGGCCTGGTACATTCCCTCGCTCGAAACACCGCGACAAATGGCGACAGACCATCAACTCGCCCTCAATCCCTCCCCGTCTGAACGCACAGTGACTCTGATTCCACGCGCCGCTGCGCTGGGATTAGCCTACGCCCCATGCATGATTGGGCTTGTATCTAGGTAGTTGTACAAATAGTGTCGTCGGTTGCCGTTATGTATATGCTAAAATTGTGTCCAATAGGGCCGCTGGGACGCGATGATGGCTGAGGTTAACCATACTGTTCAGCAGAGTTGAAATATGTTTTATGGGATCACCAACAACAACAAACAGACCAGCGCAGGATGGTTTTTAAACTTGCGATCTCGTTTAAGGTTGGAACGTAACGCTTGATGTACGAGTGTTGACAACATGCTCTGTTGAGACTGCCGTTGTTGTTTCACTGTTCGTGCTTGAAGATCTTATTGTAGTTTCTGCAGTAAGGTTGAATTTAGTGGCGGTGATGATATATCCTCCTATCCACGGGGGTATCATTCTTTGATGACGCCCTAGCCTCTTCAACGTGGTGGTCTACGTAGTTGTTTGCCGTCTGCCGCGAACGAAATGTGAGTTAGTGTAAGGCCCAGGGGCGTGCAGGCTATGAACGTGTGTTTCGTCCATAGCTTTACCGAACCTCCTCGTCGTTTGCAAGAGAGCTTTCAAAAAATACACCCCAAAAAGCTGATGGTGCGCGAGTTTTAGTTCGCTTGGGTTATTATGATGTGCGCGAAGTCGCAAAGTGATCCAAAGAAAGCGCGATCAGGCGAGGATAGATGGCGGGCTTGAAGTAATTAGAAGGACCTTTATCCCAAAGTCATCGCGAGAGAGAGCTCCTTAATTCGGGTTGAATATCGATCCGTAGACAGACACCAAGAGTACAGACGGGCCCGGTCCATGTTTCTGTCGATAGATTCGTGCGAAAGTTGTGCGGCGGTGGTCATTAGAGCCGTAGTGGTGCCCTCTGGAGAGTCGGTCGGTACCTTGCTTTACTGTCGCGCTGGGCACATTTTGCGAAGTCCCTCGTCATCTTTGAAAAGGCGTCGAGCACGCTAACATCCGACGCGTTGGACCTGGCTCTGCCCGCTTATAACTATTGTCGGGATGTGTTTTTTCGACGGACGTCAGCATCGATGTCGCACTCGTTTTTCCTTGAGGTCATACTTCTGTTCTTTCGAGGCGGGAGAGATCGCGAAGCGGCGTAAGAGGAAGTCCGTCTCACAACCTGATACTTTCACAGGCGAGCTATCGTCTGCTGTCGTCTGATGTCAGGCCAAGACACACAGTGGCAGAGTTGTGAATGGAAGAAGTCGGGGTGGTCATAACGGACCAGGAGTCGGAACGTCGACGACGCAGGGGTAGTCAGGTGAGCGCGGGTGTCGTGAACGAATCCTCGACGCTGCGGAACCTCCCCTAAAAAACGGACGTAATTATTGTTACTACTAATAATACAAAATTTCGCTATGTATTTTTAGTACGAATACAAATTTGCGGCATGTTTGGCGCTCTTATCATCGCTTTCGTGATTTTTTTTTTTTTGTGTGTCCGAAAGCTAGCCGTTGACAATTTTTTGAATTATGACGTGCGAGCCGTTGCCAACAACGGCTGAAAAAGATTCCGAGAACGGTCGAATATGTCGTAGGCGAGCCGTGTTGACAGCTTCTACCTGCTCCATCGAAAATCACGCCGTTATGTCGGAGCCGTTGGCTTTTTCACTTTTTCTTGAGTCTCGAGCTCTCGAACATTCCAAGAACGATGCTCATGCGTCAGATTCATAATAACGTAGCACTTCAAGGTTCGACCAATTCTTTCTTCCGAATAACGACTTCCAAGAATTCCGAGAACAATGGAAAGCCTCGAGAAAATTTTAATTGTTTCGTGGTAGCCAGTTGTCTGCGTCGATAGACTTCGCGCGAACGCAGCAGTTCAAGTTTGGAACAGAAAGCATAGAATAAAGAGTGATGCCCACGTCTCAGGAACTCGCGGACCAGCGACGGCGTCTGCTCCAAAAAGAGCGGCGCCTGGTCGCGAGAGACACGAGCGGGCGCGCGGCGACGAGGTTGCGAGGGCGGCGAAGAACGCCAACTCGCAGGCCGCCGCGATACGAAGCCAAGAGCGCGCCTTGCGCCACGCGACCAGGCTGCGATTAGGAGGGCGGCGAAGGACGCGAACCGCATGGCCGCGAAGAGGATCCATGAGGCTGCGGTCGTCAGGAGTCGCGGCGTTGAAGCTAAACACGATGATGCGGTCGACACCACCACCGGCGAAACTGATGCGATACATGAATGCGACGATCGATGATGACAACCAGGCTGCGAGAGAGACGCAAGACGACGATGCGCTCGGCACCAGCTGCGAAAGTGATGCCGTTCATGAACTCAAGCATGACTAGGAGGCTGCGGTCGCCACGAGGGGCAAGGACTTTGAATGCAACGGCACAAAACCTGGCGACATACCAGCCACGACCCAAGCCAAAGATGGCAATGCTCTCATCACCACCGCCGAGAAAGTCACGCGGTAGATGAATTTCGGGGGGATGACAACCAGGTCGAGGTTGACAACCACGCTGCGGACCAGAAAACAAGCGCAACGCGTCGACGGCGCCACCTTCTTCGTTCTGACGATGCTGCAGCACACGAACGAAACCTCGAAGCGAGACGAGATGCTCGCATGCGTATCTGCGTTCTGACGCGAACGCTGGCGATGCTTGCGCGACAAGCACAGTCCAAGCTCGGGCTGCGAGTAAGCGGCGGCGCCGTACTAGTCCCGCGTCTGATACGTTCGAACGCTATGCACAAAAAAAATTTTGCCTCTCGGCACGGGAAATTTCGGATTACCTCCTCGCAAGCAAGCGACGAGCCGACATGCTGGAAGCTTGTCATCGTTCGACCACATATAGTGAGTGAGTGAGTGAGTGAGTGAGTGGCCCACGAACTTTCTTTCTGCGAGGACAGATTTTGTTTTGATCGTTTTTCCTTGCAATGTGAATCAGTCCACGGCGGTGTCAGAATATGACCGAGTTATCCTCGACGGCGCGACCCTTCAACATTTTCGAGACAACGCCGTTCATCTTGGCGCTTTGCATCTTGTCTTACGAGCATCGTCAGCTTCGCACTTTTAACGCAACCAGAGCTTGTTTTGCACTACCATCGCAAGAAATGCAAAACGACGCGTTTCTCGCGCGCGGAGGCCACCGACCCTTACGAAGAAGAGACCCCGAATGTCTCGAAAACTACCGACACCCAGGTACCGCGATATGCCAGGATCAACACCACTACGCCGGTTTTCGATATTTTATTGGTCGCCTGAGAGACGAAGCTACTCTCGACATGTTCTAATCCACAGAGGATAACTGGCTGAAGCCGGCAACCAAGACCGTTTGGCCGGTTTCTCGCGTAGGAGTGATGACAATGAAATGAAGACTGTGGTTCCACCACTGTCGTCGTCATTCGATTCGTGGGGTCAGTCACCACGCGACATGCTGGAACGCATCGCCGACGCTCTTGCGACCGTCCGTCACAAGGGAACCCCACTGCTCTTTAATAACGATCACCACGAACCTCGATTTAAAGCTGAGCCTACACTCTCGACGCCATCGCCACACATCGTCGCGCGCGATGTGTGTTTGGTCAGTTCTCTGAAGGATGTGCCTGAAGAGCGTACATAGGTATTCGGGGTATCGGTGTATATCAAAAGAAGCAGCAGATGTATGGGTACTGGAAAAAAAAAAGTCTGCGCCACTCAAACTCGTTTTTTCGGAAAGAGACGATTCAAAGCCTCGATCAATCGTCGAGAGGGCCGCTGCGCGCTGACTATTTCCAAGCCGCGACGGGCGAGAAGCCGTTGAGTTTTGCGGACACGTCCCCCGACCATATTATTTTGTGCCGGGCTTTATACCCAGGGGCCGACGCGTTTTGCTATTATTGTCGTCGCCGCGCCTCATACTCGGCTGCCTGAACGAGTAACCGCCGGCTTCGTGTCTTTGCGCCGCAAGCCACCACCCCCAGGGGCTTGAATGAATTGACAAAGGACCACCACGAGTGAAAAGGAAGAAAGTAAGTCACTGTCTTTGGAGGACAGAGGTAGCTGCAACGGTAGCAGCTCGTATCCCTCGGGAAGGGCACACTCTCTGTCTTGTTAGATAGGAATCTTACGTATCATCAGACACTCGTACGCGCTAAGCCCAAACCCCAACAGCTCGCCGCATTGTTTTCAATCCGACGACTCTAGTGTCCAAGTCCCGGTTTCCCCAAAACCACTCTTAAAACTCCGACCTACCACCGTCAATGAGGTTCTCGAACGATGTCAATTTGGATATTCACGCCGTTCGGGCCAAGTCTCGGACACTAAGGCCGACACTCCTGAGCCTAGCGATGTTCCATGCTCCCGCAAAGAACGCCTACTTTCGATACACTATACGGAGACTTCCTCCGAAGCTTGGCAACCTTGATAACACCACGTCGCCCTCGACTGCATCCCCCGCCACTTCTGATGATGACAAAATCCGTGTCGTCAACAATTCAATCGCATGAATTTTGGACTGGCGCGGGTGATAAAGGCCCCACCTCCGAACCGAATACCTTCAAGGTCCGGCATTCCTCGTTTCTACAACCGTACTCAGACCACCCCCGGCAATGGCACCCTCACCTCCACGACTCCCACTGCAAATATTGCCGATGTCCCGCCTTGTAGTACCTTCCGTACGACTGAGATATCAGACGATGTCGCCGACTACGGTTTGCAGTCGAGTCACACACCAAGATTCACTCCCTCCATGGGTGATGATGAGCAACTGCTTGATGGTGGAGCTTTATTCTGCTTCAATTGCGGATGGTTTTTAAGGCGCTCTACAGGCAGCTCACCTCCCTTGTGATACCTAGCTCAAGAAACGCCAATTATCTCGGACATGTATCGTGTCGACCGGCTAGCCATACATTCCGAGTACAGGAAACTCATGCCAAGTCGCCAACTTCTTTACCAGACACTTCCTGTTGTGGAATTCCACCTTGGATACCTACCTTTCTGGATCCGTCGCAGACGATATTTATTATCAGGCCGCACATCAATTTCGTCGTCGTTGTGAAAGCTAAAAATGCAGCAGACACTCCTGCTGCTTACAAGTCACGACAAGGTATTATTGCAGCGTTTTGCACCTTTACTACAGAGAAAAAAGAATAGGGTTGTAAAACAACCTTATCATTTAATAATAATCTTATTTTACCTTTTACAAAACTTTACTACCCCTGGTCGCTCGCTCGCCTAGAGTCAATAATGGTTTTACTATACCCTCGACGTGAGCTCTGGGCGTGACGTTTTTTTTCGTCGAGAATGTGGCTGCGAACAAAGAAATGCCGAGACCACCAGCTGCGGGAAGAAGGAGGAAGAAGCGACGAGGAATCTCTCCGGTGGCCATCCCGGCACAATCGTACCGCGATAATACACCGAAAAAAGGAGTCCCATTCCTCGAGGCGTGTGGTTGTTGCATGTCAAGAGGGCTTGACGGGCGATCCTCCTGAGAGTGCGCGAAGGAAGAAGACTCGTTGCTGCACCTACGCGAAGCGGGAGCACTTGTTACGAGTTGATCAAGTGCTACAGGAAGGGGCTTATTATCGTGGAACACCACTGAGCCGGTGCAGCACTTCAAGCGTCGCGCAGAAATCTGAAAACGCCGCCAAAGTCGTTGAGCTTTCGATGAATAGCGCAGCAGCCGCCGCGTCTGTGCAGGCAAAGCAACGACCTTTGGGCACACTCGATGCTACTGTGGCGACTGGCGGGAAACAAGATGGCAGCAGTCACACTGGCCTTTTCATCGTGCTTCTATTAATTTGTTTGGGAACCAGCGCATATCCAAAAAACAGACATTCGACGATCCGCACTTCCACAACATGCTCCAAGAAGCCTACTTTCAACAGCTTGGCGGCGGCGTCCATTCTTTGGGCGTAACGGTCTCTTGTACTGGGTGCGACCAGAGTCCGAGAAGTTCACCCGCTTGATGAAGCAACGTCGTGGCCATCGAGACGAACGCCGCCGCCGCCCAGGGCAACAACGCCTTCGAAGCTGTTGACTTCAGTTTCATCCCGGGTGGCTGGGATCGAAACCTGGTTGTTTGCCTCGGCCTACCGCGCATCGCTGACGGGACCGCACCTACAACGGCACGGCTGTTGGAGGACGTCGCCATCTCAATCGCACCACGGGCGCTTCGTTTAAAGCAGGCGTCGCGAACGTTGTCCAGGATTTCCGCAGCACTCTCCGTTTGACATGCACAAGATCTGCGAAATCTCAAGATCGGCTTTTGGCGACCTCGTCCGCGCCAAGAAAACGAAGCCCGTCAATCCGTTCCCTGAGGGCGTCCGGGTCATGCAGCGGGCGCACAATAAGTATTTTTCGTACGTGACGCGCCTGGGTGAGCTTCACAGTCTGTGACCTCAGACAGCCTAAATTCGGGGACCTAAACGGAATTCGGCGTGGCTGCGTGCCACAGCCTGCTGCGCTCTGTGCTGAATCGACCTCTTCTTCGTCTGTAAAAGATGATCCAACATACGGTCCCTTGGCGACTGTCAGACGAGCAGTGGAAGGAGATCGTCGATTCCGAAGCGATTCTCCGGATCGCCGACAAGGCCAAAAAATTGGTCCAGCACGATGACAAATTTCTGTAGACCTGCGCCACCCCCGGCGCGAGAACGTTGTCGCAGTCGTCGACACGCCTCACCCAGTCCCCACAACTGCCACGAGCGATATGGAGCTCACACTGACGGGCAAGATCTGCATCGAGCGCGCCCCCCAGCTCGAAGCACAGAGCGGCGCTATTGTGGGAACGAGGATGACGATCTCAATTATTGCGACTACAAAGGCCCACGGACCGCGAGCTCATCGCCACGCTCGTCGATTTTAGGACGCTCAGCTCTAAGTATCTCGGTGAAAACATCAAACATATAGCCAAGAAGCTACTCGAGCGGGTGTATGTTGAGTACGCCACGAACGCCTTTCACTATGAACGCAAGAAAAAGGACGCCAACGAGGCTAAGGCTGCCGCGGCTCCCACGGCTACTTCCAACCTGGCCACTACTCCGGTGGACACCATGTCTGCCTCAGCTCCAGTTCGAGAAGTTTTAGACATCGAAGATTCGAGCGAGGACGACGACGACGACGGCCAGCTCACATACTCAGCGACCTCGCTCGACGACGACGACGGCCAAGCTCACATACTCGGCGACCTCGCTCGACGACGACGACGGCCAAGCTCACATACTCGGCGACCTCGCTCGACGACGACGACGGCCAGCTCACATACTCGGCGACCTCGCTCGACGACGACGACGGCCAGCTCACATACTCAGCGACCTCGCTCGACGACGACGACGGCCAGCTCACATACTCAGCGACCTCGCTCGACGACGACGACGGCCAGCTCACATACTCAGCGACCTCGCTCGACGACGACGACGGCCAGCTCACATACTCGGCGACCTCGCTCGACGACGACGACGGCCAAGCTCATACTCAGCGACTGGGGTATACCAAAGGAAGCAGACGCCGAAGCAGCAACCGACGAGGAGCTGGTCCCGGATTTTGCGGCGGAGTTCGATGAAGTGTTCGCAGACTACTACTGGATCCGATACGCGGTTGGGGGATCAAATGGGAAATTGAGTTCGACGAACGGAAGAAAGTCAAGAAGCTGGATCTCGTCGAGCACCTCCTACCCCTCCGTGTGGGCAAGCTCTAAAAGAAGATCGAGAAAGACAGAAAGTACGGCTACCGCTCCAAGCTGGAGATCTTCACGAGGCTCCATCGGCACCACGCTTCCTGCCGAGAGCGTCTGCGAACGAATCATCTCGGCCTGCAACATCGTTCTGACCGAGGGTAACTCGCTTTTTGGCGACGAGGAATGCGACATGCTCGTCCTCCTCTTGCGCATGAACCGCGAGTTCATGGAGTGGGCCCGAGGCAAATACGGCATTATCGCCAACGTCGGCGACGAGACCACGATCCCCGACAAAGAAAACCAAGAGGACGACACGGACGACCCGCCGGAAGAGTAGGCGGCGTGCGAATGCCATGGATTTGGCGAAGAAAAATGCATGCCTATTTTACTTTACCCTCGACTCGATAAGCACCTGGTCGCCACTTGATTTTATGGCTCTCCTTCTACTACCGATGTGGAAGTAGTCTACATTCAAACTTCGCTACACTCCTTGGCAAACTGGTTTGCATGCAAGTAGCCTGCCGACCAGATTTCTCGCAAGCTCTAGGGCGATGTTTCTAGAGGTATGCACTCTCCTACGTAGGTGCATGTTTTCATATGCTCCAACAACACATCTCCTGCGGTATCTCAGGAAAAAAACCGGTGGAGAACAGAGAGCTCTTCGTCTTTGGTTTTTCCCTACAGGGAATGTTATTGTGGAACCACTCGCGATTAGTCAATTCGCGCTAACAGAGTGGACTTGTCTACCAGGATAAAAAAGATGTTGCTACTGGCAAATTTGACCCTCGAGTTGCTATGGTCGACGCTGACAATTTTCTCCATTCCTTGCACGAGAAGTCCACAACCGGTTTTATCACTTTGATTGTTTTATTTCCTAAAAAATTGCAACCAATCGTTTCGTGCTCGAAGAAGCGGAGGTCATTGCTCTAAACATTTGTGTTGATGAAGCAGTCTGGCTCCGCAAACTACTGCTTGAGCTTTTTTTCGTGGTTAATAAATCCCACATTCTTCTTTATTAACACGATAAAGATTTTTGACGACGCAGACAACCAATCCTATTGCCGACGATATGCGTTTTTATTCGGAGCTTACCTCGGATAATGCTGCAACCGTACATACTTCTCGATAGCTCCTCTCGCAACTAAGCCCGGTCTACGCGCTGTGGTTCAAGATTCGCGACGAGTTCTTCACGTCTGTTGTGGCAAATTATTAAATGTGGCTGATGGGTACACCAAAAACCTCTTGCTGTCGACGTTGCTACGTTCCGTTCTCTCCTAGGACCTAGGCTAGGTGCGCATCATGTCACCTCCGGCTGCCAAACCAAGAAGAGACCCAATGACTAACCCTCGGGTGACCACCACCACCAAAATGTCGTTAAACTAGTCCTTATTTATCTATCACCTTGTGACCTTTTTTCGTTCCGATTTCATATGCTCGCAGTCTAGCACTTGGACTTCGCCAACCCAGTTACAGGACCACGCCTCATATAACCGAGGCATACCACTCTCCAACCCCCACTTGGAACATGCACCTCTAGGCGATACAAACCTCCACGTTCACCTTTGTATATCGTCGTCGTCATCATCATTGGAGGAGGAGGATTACATTCTCGAGAAAGTATCATCTCCCCATACTCCAAACGCCGTGCTCAACATCTTTTGCTGTCGTGGCAACACACGACGACCAACAGCTCGTGGCGACACGCAAAATTAACCTCACACTTTTGTACCCGCGCATGCAGACTCTTTTGGACAATTTGCGGACGTGCTGAAACTAAACGTTGTTCCTCTTCTTCGAGCTGGGGAAATAAATGCGCGTGCCACGCTCTTCTTACTTGGCTGCCGTCACTCTTCCATGTCAGAGTATGGCGGATGCCCTACTTCCATCCGAGCCGGCCTCTTGTTGAGAAACAGTTTTTCGCTTTGCTCAGTGCACACTACTAACGTTGGACACCATTATTATCGAAAATGTTATGCCTAACGTGCGAGCAGCACCCGAATGAATATACACACTGCTGCACTATTAAACGTTGCATTGGCTATACTTCGGTCATTCTCGTACCTCCAACGCCTCGACCTCTGGTGATGGTACTACTAAGCATCGCAATATACCACTTTACTTTATTTGCTCGGCGCCCCGCTGGATACTAACGATCTCGAAGGATCCACTTTTCATTGGGTAACTCTACCGCCAAACCTAGAGACGGACTGCTTCGTGCCTGACGACTTATAGCTCACGGATACCATCCCTTCGGTACCGTATCGTCCACAATCGTCGTGTACTATGGGCATACATATAAGGGTCGTGTACTATGGGCATACATATAAGGTCCGAAATCCTTGCTATCGCACGATTCTACCTCTCAAGTAGCTACGTATATATATCAGACAACTATGTCAGATGTGGTTGCCACGCTTCTTTGTTTCCTTCATGATCTCTGATTGGATATCTAACAGCGGAAACTATCTCTAACACTCTGGTCTTCATTTTCTTTTGTATCATCACGCATATTATTATCATTATCATTCCAAGCCTTTCCCTTCTACCCATATTATTATCAACCGCCGTCTTCTGATTACAACCCTACCAATAATGAAGCCGATGATCCTTCGTCTGAACATGAGCAGAGAGAAAATGTGTTTCCTCTGTAGTCTCGCACTCCTCCTTTCTTGCTGTTCATAACTTTCATCGTTGACCGCTCTTACTAAGAAGACTCCAACCCCAACCTAATAACTAACAAGCTTCGTTTCTTTCGACGTCGTATTCAAACGAAACAACGGCTCTTGCGTGGCTGGCTGGCCACTTCACTTCATGTGACTTCTGCAGTTCCACCACCATTTCTCAGGAGATATCCTCAGATTGCCTTGCCCATTCTAGACATCTCGAGGGGGTGTCCTACCCCCTTATTATTCCGTCCGTTGAGAATGCGATGTCTCCCTTACCCTTATTTTTTCCTCTTACTACTACGCAAACAATTAGTCCTTTTCCTCTGATTTGCCGCGCAGGCTCATCAACATATGGTCTAGCGACGTCCCCGTAGGCCTGTAGGATGATGTACCCTTGTTCCCTGAACTTAACCTGCCAGAAGATGGTTCTTCCGTGACTTTTTTATACTGCACCAGATATTTATAAAACCTCCTTTTGATTGTGGGAAAAAAGGTCGAGGCCAGTCATAGCCTTCCATCGGCGCTGGAGGGCACTCCGCTGGTCGCGGCGGGTCGCGTCGTCGAGGAGGGCTGCCGCTTCTTCGAGGACGTCCCGGGACGACGACGACGACGACGACGGCGACGACGACGGCGGGGATTTGAGGGGTAATGGTTTCGATGGCACGACCCTCTTCTTTGTCATCACCAACGGTTTTGGGGTCTCGGTGGGGGTAATCGTCGTTTTCGTTCGAGGAGGACGTCTTCTTCTCCGCCGTTCCTTTCGCTCTTTCGCGCGAATCAAATCCTCCACTTCTTCCGATACCCGCATTGGCGCCTTCCGAATGCACAAAAACTCCGTCTCGCGACACGCTTTCGCGCCGCGCTGCAACAACAGCCTCGCTAGATCCAGATTTCCCCCAACGAGATCGAGGGGAGCGTGGCCGGCCTTGTCGACGTGATTGACGTCCGCGCCGTTATCCAGAAGAAACTCGACCAGCTCAAGCCTTGCCCGCGGGCCGCACGCGGTCGACAGCGACGACTGGCCGAGCTCGTTGACATGCTGCGGATCCGCGCCGGCGCGGACAAGCATCTTGCAGAGGCGGAGATTGCGCCTGCGAACGGCATAATGCAGAGGCGTATTCTTGAAATCGTTCGAGTTTCCGATGCGCGGGTCTCCCCCTTGGCTCAGCAGCCCGTGGATCTCGATCAATCCCCCAGTCCGACACTCCTCGTACAGGGACACGCCGTCGCTGTACGGCGGCCCATACTTCGCAAACAAGTACGAATCTAATATATCCATCATTCTTTCCAACGGACCGCTGACTATTTCGACTACTACGAAAGGCTAACCTCAAAGCTTAGATTGGCGGGGCTGAGACCATGAATGGAGCAGTGGGTGTAAGGGGGTGGGGGGGGGTCTAGCCTAACCGTCCAGGCGCCGGGGGTGCAGAGAACTGGCGGCGGCCGAGAGACAGACAGACAGACGTAGGGGCAACAAGCTGGCGTTTCTGTAAGCGTCTTGGCGCTCCCTGAAGTGCGCCTGTGCGCAATGCCGCTGCCGGAGGGGCTGCACCGCCTTCGACATACCGCTGGAAGGAGACGGGCCCGCTCACGGTGGTGCACCGTGATGGAGAGACGTCGGCAGAGGCGCGTTGTCTGAGCCGCCGTGGCTGCCGCGAGGGAAGGGAAGGGATGGGGAGGGATGGGACGGGATGGGACGGGATGGGATGGGACCGGATGGGAAGGGAGGAGCACCCTCCATGAGGCCGGTGTTGATGCCAATTTGACGGGCAACACGGTGGAGAAGACCATGTAGATTGTCACTACCCTCCGCGAAATTACCAACTACAAACCCCGGCAAGCACTCGGGGTCCAAACTCCGAGAGGCGCTCCCCGCGAGGCTGCCGCAGAATTTCCTGTCCGCGTACGCAGCGTGCTGCGCGACCTATTCGCGTTGGATGTCGTTGGCCCGTTGCTCGTCGACCGGGCTCGGGGGTGCTGCCATAATTCGCGGCGGCGATCGATATTAGTGGTCGGATACCAAGACGATCGTTTTTTTTGCCCTCGGCGGAGACCGCCCGGAGTAGGCGTCGTTCCCGGTGGCTCCGCGATTGAAAAGTCAGGAACGGGCCTCGACGCGGACTCGAAAGAACGGAAAGCACGCCGGGCGAGGGGTTGGCAACGCAATTCCAGAACAACAAGCCCGAGGGCTCGACCGTGTGCCGGACGCCCCCTTCGCGCATACGAGACCACTCAACACGCAAAGCATCGAGTCGTCGTGCATACGCAGGACCGAGCTGCGGTTGACCGAGCGCGATTGTCCGCGAGCAAGACGTTGCCGTACGGGTCGTCGAGAACCCGCTGGGTGTCTGTCGCCAAGAATGCCACGCCCCGGACAGCGGTACGCAGGCCGGCGACGGCACCCCGAAGAGGAAGTTGCCACAACGACTTCCGGCGGGAAGTCGCTGGTCGAGAATATGCCTAATCTCGGGCACGAAGGTCCACCTCGAAGCGCTCGACGCCAAGAGCCTCGCGTTGTCTCGCCACGACCCGCTGCACCTTCCCGTACGTACGGGGCTCCGGCCGATATGTCAATGCCCGCGCATTGTACTACTGGAGCGGCCAATGGGCCCTCGTCAGGCCTCCCGGCATTAGGCTGCAAACGGCTCCAAGCGCCACAGAAGAAAAAGAAAAGAAAAGGCGAGCAAGGACGTTGGTTGGGACGCCGCAAGGGGCGAGCTCATGTTGGCTTTGTCGTCAAAAGAGCTACGCCCCAGCAAGGGCGCGAACGCAGAAGCCGCGCACTGTGCCGCCCATTCCCGGAGAGCGGCTGAGCATGCGGGGGAGGACCGGGATAGTGACTCTACTGAAAGCCGCCGCGAGACTCACACGAGACGCAAATCTATGGGGCCGAAGAAGAAAAAAACGACCATGCTGCGTGAATCCAAGCGCGCCTTTCTTGTTCTTACTACCTCTCGTTGCTGTGATTTAGATGACAGAACTGTATGTTGTGGGATCCGGGACGTGAATGACATTGGATATACACCCTTTTTTCCCCTGGAAACCACCGCCAAACCCAACTACGGGACATGGATGCATGCTCGTTCGTGATTGTTTACCCCACCAACTCGACCATGTCCTCGTGGGCCGTCTGGATCGCTTTTTGGATGCAGGTGTCGCATTACCGATTCTTATCAGCGCTCGAGTGCATCGCTCGATTTTTTTTGCAGATGCGACTGACTTTTTTCGGCCGAACAATGGACGAAAAAGCCAGTCTTCGCTGTTCAAAAGCTGACCCGTGCGGCCAGGAATTGGTCGCGCCGTGCACGCGCAACCACGCGGGCTCCGCGTGCACCCAAAGGTGGAAACAGCGGCGCGAGTGACGGCTTCTGCCTCTGCTGAACCGCACGACTCGGCTGCTTTCGGAATATTCACGGCAGCAGCATCCTCGGCGCGCCGGTTGCTCCTCACTCCTCGGTGAGAGTTGCTCGCGAAGGGCGTGGTACAGTTAAACGAACGCTCGATCTGCTGCTCTATGATGACGCGTGACGGGCTGGGGATCGTGAGGTGGCACGAAGCGATATACGGGGAGATGGTCGGGCGTCTTAAGAGCGGCGGATTGTGCAAGGATAGGTCGTCACGCCTGACACTCCTGCGCACAAGCCGGATGGTGCGCCCTGTTCGACACCGCAGGAGGAAAATGCCGAAGCGTTCACGTTTTGCGAAGATTTGTCACCGCCAGGACGCATAGGTCATTGAGGATATAGATCAGCGGCCAATCCGTGATGATGAACTTGGTGCTGTACCGTCAGATGACGGACGAGATTCGTCATGCCGTGGGGCGGCGGCAGCCCAATCTTCGAGCTCCAGGAGCATCGGGCGTTCGATATGGTGGCTGGTCGTCAGAGCAAGTTTAGGATCCTCAGAACAGTAGTGCATGATATAGGGCGGAAGCACGGAATATATATCAACCTTCTTGGTATGTATTTAGCCGAAGAATACGAGGTGACCTTTCTTTCTTTCGCCCTACCTATCGCGGCGCGTGATGATCCTCCGAGGTTTTCTTTGCTCGCTCGAAAGATTGTCTTGAACATCATCATACGTCTCGGTGTCATGTCGGCCGCGCTCGAACACGAATTGCAAAGGGACATTCGGGCGGAACGGGGGAACTGCCGACGACGTTCAGCCGGAAGATGGCATTGTGATCACGGAATGGAATTCGTGGGTTCTATTCGTTTGTAATATCGAAACGTAGCAAAACGCCTCATGATGATAGCGTTCTGTATACAAGTGCCGTTTCCCGTCTCCGGCGCTACCGCCTCGACTCCATCATCGGCGTTAAGCAGGGTGATGTCCTAGGTCTTTTTACGGAGGCGGCCTTGACCATTTCATGACGACGACGACGGCGGCGTGAAGGATCGGAAACCACGTTTTCAAGACGAAGCACGATGATGTACTCACGTCGCTACAACGCGAAAAAACGCGGCACGGAGGAAGTCGAAGAGTCAGCGTTGGGGTATGGAAGTCCACGCGGGTGACCGCCAAGCAGGGAAAGAGTCGAAATCCGAGATATTGTTTGTCGCCAAGCCAGGCATTCTTCACAATGACCCGACAACCTACGATGGGGCCGACGGCCTCCGACATACCTCCTTCGCGGTGCGGAATCATGGTGCCTAACCCAGGTTGTCTACTTCTACGATGCTGCTTTCACGCGCAGTGTGCGCGCGCGATCGATGTGCCGCGTTACTGTACGTCGCCAGCGTCATATCAAAACTTCGAACCATCTTCCCCAGCGCCTCGGCCTGGAGACTATCGACATCTACATTTCGTGCCGACAACTTAACGTTCTTACAACGAACGACCTGGTTCTACTCCCTCGCTCAAAACCGTGATGTTGCGACAAGAAATCATCTCGTCCTCCCTTTCTACCTCCCCATCTCATCGCCCGGTGACTCTAATCCCGCGCGCCATGGCATGATTATTGGGCTGGCCTCTAGTTAGTGGTTCGTGTTATTAAACAACCTGCTCGATTACGTCTGCGAGCAAAAAAGGCCGTGGCGTATATTTAAGGAGGAGAAGAGCACGTCCAGAATTAGTACATCTTGGAGAAGTTTTTGTGCCGACATATGACGAAACAGGCGACCCTCAGTCTACTGACACAAAATAGGAAAAACTTAAAAGATTCTCAAAAAAATGTTTACGAGCGAGCGACGCGCGGGAGATAACAATTTGACAGCGTTGATTGACTACTGGCAAACACAATTCTCCTTTAATTCTGTCTCTTCAAGTAAGAAATTCTTGCAGAACGAACATATGTGCAATCTGCACCGCCGTGCGCCCCACAACTTCCGCGACAAACAGCGACGTGTCGAAAAACGTCTTTGCAGCCAGAGCTGCCCCAAGTGGGGAGCAGCCAACACGTTGATGATACCTTCGACTCGCACTGCAAGCAATATTTTTGAACTTCATCGTACGTCGTGGGTCCTTTTGTTTCTGATTGTGATGTTCAATGTTCGCGTGCGAAGCTTTTTCATTTATGGACGTTGGGGTGGTGTATTCATTAACAAATAACTCGTGGTGTAATAACTGCATAGCGAGTCCGCGTCAGTAAATCGCTGACTCTCTTGCGGTCCGCGTCTGAAAAAACGCCGTGGTGATTCTTTCGTTTCGGGCGATGCGCCGGCCTATAGCAAACGCAACGCTCCTGCTGACTACTGGAAGTTTAAAGCGAAGAAATAGCGTTTCTGGCGCGAGTCGATGTCGTTTGAAGTGGGCATATCATAGGCACTCGTAGTAGGGTTGCTGCAGCAGTATCAAAGTTCGTTCAACGCACGAAGCGACCCTACGCAGCACGGAACGGTCGGCATCACGCGACAACAACACTGAACAACGTAAGGGTCATCACTTATTGTACCGAACGATCGCGCGCCAACGGGGTAGCCACGCGTCGATCAGTTGATCGTGGTATTTGCAGCGTCCGCGCGTGTCAACACCCGAGTAATAAAATTATCTGGGCGCACTCCTTACTTCAAATCATCAATGCTGCCACGAAACGTCCAATCTGTTTATTTTTAAGGCGCGCGCGCGATATCTTGGGACATCAGAGCGCGCTTAGAAACAGCAGAATATTGTCGTCTCTCTTTGAACAGTACCCATTCTCGCAGAGAAGTCATCTTTGTGATTGCCGCGAATTGGAGAGTCTTTCTTCTTCGAGCTTCGTTGATCCACCTCTTGATCTCTTCAAGCATCAAAACCTCGTTTTGTCGACGGATCGTTGTTTTTGCGTTCGTAAAAAAAAAAATTTCCCTGATTTCTTTACTTTCCCTGTTTTACATTACTTTACTGTCGTGCCAACGCCGATTTAGACGATGTCTGCGTTACGGACCCCGCATGCAACGGCCAGGCCGGGTCCTGAAGCGGAGCAGTCGCCGCCGGTGGTGTGTCACAACGTGGAGGATGAGAGCGAGGGTGATGCTGATGACGACGGTGAGGAGGAGGAGGAGGAGGACGGCAACGCCTTTCTGGTGCCCAGGGACCAGTACGGCGACAACCCACCACGAATTTAAGGGGGGCAACGTCAATTCCTCTGCTAGAGGACCAGCAGCAGCAAACTGGGGATTCAATTCGGAGGGGGCGACGCCGGAGTTAGTTCAATGTGGAGTTCGAACGCGTCTTCGTGAACTGGGTCCAGCACGCTCGCAGTACTGATTGGCCCACGCAGTTTCCTGACGACCTCTCGGAGAAATGTCTCCTAAACCATCAGGATCCCCAAGCTCCTGGACCTGATGATGGCTCAACGTCGGCAAGCTCTACGCGTGAATCGAAGGCAACCACCTTCCGGACATGGTGCGATGTTCGAAGGGCAGTATCGGTGCGCTGCCTGCTGAGAGCTTCTGCGAGCGCATCATCTCAGTTGCCAACATCGTTATGACCGAGGGCGACGTGGAGCTTGCTTGTGTTCACCCTGCGCACGAACAAGGAATTTATTAAGTGGGCTCGAAACATGTACGGCCACATGGATCCTCAAGAAGTTGTTCAAGTCTGAGATCATTCCCCTTCGACGAAAACTTCGAAGAAGACGACGACGACGATTAGTCCACCAAAATAACCACCAAAACTTATTCCAGTCGCTCTTGACGCAGCTGTTGTTTGTGTAAGGCACGAGGTTGGCACTGGAATCGTAGCGATGCACCAAACTAATTTTCAGCACGAGCAGCCTTTACATTACTTTAAGCGACACCCCGTTGTTGTATATTGCCCGATCTTTACTTTACGTATTACTTTATTCAAAAAGTGTGTAATGTAATGTGTCCTAACTACTAATCGACAGATGTTTGTCTGTCTGTCTGTCTGTCTGTTTGTTTGTTTGTTTGTCCCTCGATTTAGGGTAAGGATCAGGTAGGTGCGAGAGTAAGGATCAGTTAGGCGCGAGAGCCAGACAGTGATCCTCCAAGCCGTCTACGGCGACCTCGCAGACTATTTCCACGACCCGCGGCGGCTCTTTCAGCGCGCCATTCTCACGCCCCGTCGAAACGATGTTGTCGATGCTGACAACGCGCGCATGACCGCGGCCTTTTTTTCCCGCTAGGTTGGGTCGGAAGCCGACGCCTCGCTCTTTACAGTCGAGTTTTCAATTCCCTGACAACCAACGACATGCTCACTTTGATCGCGAGCTTAATGTCTTCGCAACCTCGACCCGTCGCACGGCCACTGCAACGGTACCAGATACATGATCGATCGTGTCGTTGTCACCGAGGCTCCTCCAACCTGTATCCCTTAAGGCCGGCCTACGCCAAACGATCAACAAGAGCCAGGGCCAGACGCCCCGCGAGGTCGGCGTCCTCTTTCCCAAGCCCGTCTTCTGCCACGTCCAGCTCTACGTGGCTCTCTGTCGATCGGCATCCCCGAGGATATACTCTTCTGGGTCGACGACCCACCCTACCCCACACGTGCTGCGCAATACCGATAAGCCCCCTCCCGGCGTCTACACGCGCACTGTAGGTGAACTTACTGGGACCACGTGAACTTACAGGGGTTGGAGACTGGGACTAGGTGAACTGAGTGACCAGGTGAAACTGGGACCAGGTGAACATACTGGGGTTTTTAGAGTAAAGGGTTTTTAGAGTAAACTCAAAGGTTGGCGGCGCGTGCGGATCAAAGCAGCTTAGATTGGCGGAGGCGAGAGCGACGAGCTCAAGGGAGTTGGTGTGAGCTAGGTGAACTTACTGACCAGGTAACTAACTAAACTTATATGAAACTTACTGGGACGAGGGGGTTAGAGATTGGGACTAGGTGAACTTACTGGCCTGCACTTGTCCTAACTACTAATCGACAGATGTTTGTCTGTTTGTTTGTTTGTTTGTTTGTTTGTCTGTCTGTCCCTCGATTTAGGGTAAGGATCAGGTAGGCGCGAGAGTAAGGATCAGGTAGGCGCGAGAGCCAGACAGTGATCCTCCAAGCCGTCTACGGCGACCTCGCAGACTATTTCCACGACCCGCGGCGGCTCTTTCAGCGCGCCATTCTCACGCCCCGTCGAAACGATGTTGTCGATGCTGACAACGCGCGCATGACCGCGGCCTTTTTTTCCCGGAGACGAGGCGTCGGAGTTCTTTTCGGCTGACTAGGCTGGGTCGGAAGACGACGCCTCGCTCTTTACAGTAGAGTTTTCAACTCCCTGACAACCAACGGCATGCTGACTTTGATCGCGAGCTTAAAGTCTTCGCAACCTCGACCCGTCGCACGGCCACTGCAACGGTACCAGATACATGATCGATCGTGTCGTGTCACCGAGGCTCCTCCAACCTGTATCCTTTAAGGCCCGCCGACGCGAAACGATCAACAAGAGCCAGGGCCAGACGCCCCGCGAGGTCGGCGTCCTCTTGCCCAAGCCCGTCTTCTGCCACGTCCAGCTCTACGTGGCTCTCTGTCGATCGGCAACCCCGAGGATATGCTCTTCTGAGTCGACGACTCCACCCTACCCCACACGTGCTGCGCAATACCGATAAGCCCCCTCACGGCGTCTACACGCGCACTGTAGGTGAACTTACTTGGACCAGGTGAACTTACTGGGGTTGAGATTGGGACTAGGTGAATATAGTGACCAGGTGAACTTACTGGGACCAGGTGAACTTACTGGGGGTTTTAGAGTAAACTCAAAGGTTAGCGGCGTGTGCGGATCAAAGCAGCTTAGATTGGCGGAGGCGAGAGCGACGAGCTCGAAGGAGTGGTGTGAGCACGAGTGGGTTTACGCCGAACTTACTGGGGTTAGAGATTTGGACTAGGTGAACTTACTAACCAGGTGAACTTACTGAGACCAGGTGAACTTACTGTTGAGATTGGGACTAGGTGAACTTACTGGCCTGCACTTGT
>JAQMWT010000397.1:0-21762 GCA_029834535.1 Chrysophaeum taylorii
AACATAAATAACTACAAGCTTCGTTTCCTTTCGACGTCGTATTCAAACGAAACAACCGCTCTTGCGTGCTGCTGGCCACTTCACTTCATGTGACTTCTGCAGTTCCACCACCATTCTCAGGTGATATCCTCCACCTGGTGGTTCATTCAGATTGCCTTGCCCATTCTAGACATCTCGATGGGGTGTCCTACCCCTTATTATTCCGTCCGTTGAGAATGCGATGTCTCCCTTACCCTTATTTTTCCTCTTACTACTACGCAAACAATTAGTCCTTTTCCTCTGATTTGCCGCGCAGGCTCATCAACATATGTCTAGCGACGTCCCCAGGCCTGTAGGATGATGTACCCTTGTTCCTGAACTTAACCTGCCAGAAGATGGTTCTTCCGTGACTTTTTATACTGCACCAGATATTTATAAACCTCCTTTTGATTGTGGGAAAAAAGGTCGAGGCCAGTCATAGCCTTCCATCGGCGCTGGAGGGCACTCCGCTGGTCGCGGCGGGTCGCGTCGTCGAGGAGGGCTGCCGCTTCTTCGGCGGACGTCCCGGGACGACGACGACGACGACGACGGCGACGACGACGGCGGGGATTTGAGGGGTAATGGTTTCGATGGCACGACCCTCTTCTTTGTCATCACCAACGGTTTTGGGGTCTCGGTGGGGGTAATCGTCGTTTTCGTTCGAGGAGGACGTCTTCTTCTCCGCCGTTCCTTTCGCTCTTTCGCGCGAATCAAATCCTCCACTTCTTCCGATACCCGCATTGGCGCCTTCCGAATGCACAAAAACTCCGTCTCGCGACACGCTTTCGCGCCGCGCTGCAACAACAGCCTCGCTAGATCCAGATTTCCCCCAACGAGATCGAGGGAGCGTGGCCGGCCTTGTCGACGTGATTGACGTCCGCGCCGTTATCCAGAAGAAACTCGACCAGCTCAAGCCTTGCCCGCGGGCCGCACGCGGTCGACAGCGACGACTGGCCGAGCTCGTTGACATGCTGCGGATCCGCGCCGGCGCGGACAAGCATCTTGCAGAGGCGGAGATTGCGCCTGCGAACGGCATAATGCAGAGGCGTATTCTTGAAATCGTTCGAGTTTCCGATGCGCGGGTCTCCCCTTGGCTCAGCAGCCCGTGGATCTCGATCAATCCCCCAGTCCGACACTCCTCGTACAGGGACACGCCGTCGCTGTACGGCGGCCCATACTTCGCAAACAAGTACGAATCTAATATATCCATCATTCTTTCCAACGGACCGCTGACTATTTCGACTACTACGAAAGGCTAACCTCAAAGCTTAGATTGGCGGGGCTGAGACCATGAATGGAGCGTGGGTAAGGGGTGGGGGGTCTAGCCTAACCGTCCAGGCGCCGGGGGTGCAGAGAACTGGCGGCGGCCGAGAGACAGACAGACAGACGTAGGGGCAACAAGCTGGCGTTTCTGTGCGTCTTGGCGCTCCCTGAAGTGCGCCTGTGCGCAATGCCGCTGCCGGAGGGCTGCACCGCCTTCGACACCGCTGGAAGGAGACGGCCCGCTCACGGTGGTGCACCGTGATGGAGAGACGTCGGCAGAGGCGCGTTGTCTGAGCCGCCGTGGCTGCCGCGAGGAAGGGAATGGGATGGGGATGGATGGATGGGACGGATGGACGGGATGGGATGGGAAGGGAGGAGCACCTCCATGAGGCCGGTGTTGATGCCAATTTGACGGGCAACACGGTGGAGAAGACCATGTAGATTGTCACTACCCTCCGCGAAATTACCAACTACAAACCCCGGCAAGCACTCGGGGTCCAAACTCCGAGAGGCGCTCCCCGCGAGGCTGCCGCAGAATTTCCTGTCCGCGTACGCAGCGCTGCGCGACCTATTCGCGTTGGATGTCGTTGGCCCGTTGCTCGTCGACCGGGCTCGGGGGTGCTGCCATAATTCGCGGCGGCGATCGATATTAGTGGTCGGATACCAAGACGATCGTTTTTTTGCCCTCGGCGGAGACCGCCCGAGTAGGCGTCGTTCCCGGTGGCTCCGCGATTGAAAAGTCAGGAACGGGCCTCGACGCGGACTCGAAAGAACGGAAAGCACGCCGGGCGAGGGGTTGGCAACGCAATTCCAGAACAACAAGCCCGAGGGCTCGACCGTGTGCCGGACGCCCCCTTCGCGCATACGAGACCACTCAACACGCAAAGCATCGAGTCGTCGTGCATACGCAGGACCGAGCTGCGGTTGACCGAGCGCGATTGTCCGCGAGCAAGACGTTGCCGTACGGGTCGTCGAGAACCCGCTGGGTGTCTGTCGCCAAGAATGCCACGCCCCGGACAGCGGTACGCAGGCCGGCGACGGCACCCCGAAGAGAAGTTGCCACAACGACTTCCGGCGGGAAGTCGCTGGTCGAGAATATGCCTAATCTCGGGCACGAAGGTCCACCTCGAAGCGCTCGACGCCAAGAGCCTCGCGTTGTCTCGCCACGACCCGCTGCACCTTCCCGTACGTACGGGGCTCCGGCCGATATGTCAATGCCCGCGCATTGTACTACTGGAGCGGCCAATGGGCCCTCGTCAGGCCTCCCGGCATTAGGCTGCAAACGGCTCCAAGCGCCACAGAAGAAAAGAAAAGAAAAGGCGAGCAAGGACGTTGGTTGGGACGCCGCAAGGGGCGAGCTCATGTTGGCTTTGTCGTCAAAAGAGCTACGCCCCAGCAAGGGCGCGAACGCAGAAGCCGCGCACTGTGCCGCCCATTCCCGGAGAGCGGCTGAGCATGCGGGGAGGACCGGGATAGTGACTCTACTGAAAGCCGCCGCGAGACTCACACGAGACGCAAATCTATGGGGCCGAAGAAGAAAACGACCATGCTGCGTGAATCCAAGCGCGCCTTTCTTGTTCTTACTACCTCTCGTTGCTGTGATTTAGATGACAGAACTGTATGTTGTGGGATCCGGGACGTGAATGACATTGGATATACACCCTTTTTTCCCTGGAAACCACCGCCAAACCCAACTACGGACATGGATGCATGCTCGTTCGTGATTGTTTACCCCACCAACTCGACCATGTCCTCGTGGGCCGTCTGGATCGCTTTTGGATGCAGGTGTCGCATTACCGATTCTTATCAGCGCTCGAGTGCATCGCTCGATTTTTGCAGATGCGACTGACTTTTTCGCCGAACAATGGACGAAAAAGCCAGTCTTCGCTGTTCAAAAGCTGACCCGTGCGGCCAGGAATTGGTCGCGCCGTGCACGCGCAACCACGCGGGCTCCGCGTGCACCCAAAGGTGGAAACAGCGGCGCGAGTGACGGCTTCTGCCTCTGCTGAACCGCACGACTCGGCTGCTTTCGGAATATTCACGGCAGCAGCATCCTCGGCGCGCCGGTTGCTCCTCACTCCTCGGTGAGAGTTGCTCGCGAAGGGCGTGGTACAGTTAAACGAACGCTCGATCTGCTGCTCTATGATGACGCGTGACGGGCTGGGGATCGTGAGGTGGCACGAAGCGATATACGGGGAGATGGTCGGGCGTCTTAAGAGCGGCGGATTGTGCAAGGATAGGTCGTCACGCCTGACACTCCTGCGCACAAGCCGGATGGTGCGCCCTGTTCGACACCGCAGGAGGAAAATGCCGAAGCGTTCACGTTTTGCGAAGATTTGTCACCGCCAGGACGCTAGGGTCATTGAGGATATAGATCAGCGGCCAATCCGTGATGATGAACTTGGTGCTGTACCGTCAGATGACGGACGAGATTCGTCATGCCGTGGGGCGGCGGCAGCCCAATCTTCGAGCTCCAGGAGCATCGGGCGTTCGATATGGTGGCTGGTCGTCAGAGCAAGTTTAGGATCCTCAGAACAGTAGTGCATGATATAGGGCGGAAGCACGGAATATATATCAACCTTCTTGGTATGTATTTAGCCGAAGAATACGAGGTGACCTTCTTTCTTTCGCCCTACCTATCGCGGCGCGTGATGATCCTCCGAGGTTTTTTTTGCTCGCTCGAAGATTGTCTTGAACATCATCATACGTCTCGGTGTCATGTCGGCCGCGCTCGAACACGAATTGCAAAGGGACATTCGGGCGGAACGGGGAACTGCCGACGACGTTCAGCCGGAAGATGGCATTGTGATCACGGAATGGAATTCGTGGGTTCTATTCGTTTGTAATATCGAAACGTAGCAAAACGCCTCATGATACGCGTTCTGTATACAAGTGCCGTTTCCCGTCTCCGGCGCTACCGCCTCGACTCCATCATCGGCGTTAAGCAGGGTGATGTCCTGGTCTTTTTACGGAGGCGGCCTTGACCATTTCATGACGACGACGACGGCGGCGTGAAGGATCGGAAACCACGTTTTCAAGACGAAGCACGATGATGTACTCACGTCGCTACAACGCGAAAAACGCGGCACGGAGGAAGTCGAAGAGTCACGTTGGGGTATGGAAGTCCACGCGGGTGACCGCCAAGCAAAGAGTCGAAATCCGAGATATTGTTTGTCGCCAAGCCAGGCATTCTTCACAATGACCCGACAACCTACGATGGGGCCGACGGCCTCCGACATACCCCTTCGCGGTGCGGAATCATGGTGCCTAACCCAGGTTGTCTACTTCTACGATGCTGCTTTCACGCGCAGTGTGCGCGCGCGATCGATGTGCCGCGTTACTGTACGTCGCCAGCGTCATATCAAAACTTCGAACCATCTTCCCCAGCGCCTCGGCCTGGAGACTATCGACATCTACATTTCGTGCCGACAACTTAACGTTCTTACAACGAACGACCTGGTTCTACTCCCTCGCTCAAAACCGTGATGTTGCG
The DNA here is from genome assembly GCA_029834535.1 of Chrysophaeum taylorii. Lineage (NCBI taxonomy): Eukaryota > Pelagophyceae > Pelagomonadales > Pelagomonadaceae > Chrysophaeum > Chrysophaeum taylorii. The sequence goes on from JAQMWT010000397.1 coordinate 4,775, forward strand.
ACAAGAAATCATCTCGTCCTCCCTTTCTACCTCCCCATCTCATCGCCCGGTGACTCTAATCCCGCGCGCCATGGCATGATTATTGGGCTGGCCTCTAGTTAGTGGTTCGTGTTATTAAACAACCTGCTCGATTACGTCTGCGAGCAAAAAAGGCCGTGGCGTATATTTAAGGAGGAGAAGAGCACGTCCAGAATTAGTACATCTTGGAGAAGTTTTTGTGCCGACATATGACGAAACAGGCGACCCTCAGTCTACTGACACAAAATAGGAAAAACTTAAAAGATTCTCAAAAAATGTTTACGAGCGAGCGACGCGCGGGAGATAACAATTTGACAGCGTTGATTGACTACTGGCAAACACAATTCTCCTTTAATTCTGTCTCTTCAAGTAAGAAATTCTTGCAGAACGAACATATGTGCAATCTGCACCGCCGTGCGCCCCACAACTTCCGCGACAAACAGCGACGTGTCGAAAAACGTCTTTGCAGCCAGAGCTGCCCCAAGTGGGGAGCAGCCAACACGTTGATGATACCTTCGACTCGCACTGCAAGCAATATTTTTGAACTTCATCGTACGTCGTGGGTCCTTTTGTTTCTGATTGTGATGTTCAATGTTCGCGTGCGAAGCTTTTTCATTTATGGACGTTGGGGTGGTGTATTCATTAACAAATAACTCGTGGTGTAATAACTGCATAGCGAGTCCGCGTCAGTAAATCGCTGACTCTCTTGCGGTCCGCGTCTGAAAAAACGCCGTGGTGATTCTTTCGTTTCGGGCGATGCGCCGGCCTATAGCAAACGCAACGCTCCTGCTGACTACTGGAAGTTTAAAGCGAAGAAATAGCGTTTCTGGCGCGAGTCGATGTCGTTTGAAGTGGGCATATCATAGGCACTCGTAGTAGGGTTGCTGCAGCAGTATCAAAGTTCGTTCAACGCACGAAGCGACCCTACGCAGCACGGAACGGTCGGCATCACGCGACAACAACACTGAACAACGTAAGGGTCATCACTTATTGTACCGAACGATCGCGCGCCAACGGGGTACCACGCGTCGATCAGTTGATCGTGGTATTTGCAGCGTCCGCGCGTGTCAACACCCGAGTAATAAAATTATCTGGGCGCACTCCTTACTTCAAATCATCAATGCTGCCACGAAACGTCCAATCTGTTTATTTTAAGGCGCGCGCGCGATATCTTGGGACATCAGAGCGCGCTTAGAAACAGCAGAATATTGTCGTCTCTCTTTGAACAGTACCCATTCTCGCAGAGAAGTCATCTTTGTGATTGCCGCGAATTGGAGAGTCTTTCTTCTTCGAGCTTCGTTGATCCACCTCTTGATCTCTTCAAGCATCAAACCTCGTTTTGTCGACGGATCGTTGTTTTTGCGTTCGTAAAAAAAAAATTTCCCTGATTTCTTTACTTTCCCTGTTTTACATTACTTTACTGTCGTGCCAACGCCGATTTAGACGATGTCTGCGTTACGGACCCCGCATGCAACGGCCAGGCCGGGTCCTGAAGCGGAGCAGTCGCCGCCGGTGGTGTGTCACAACGTGGAGGATGAGAGCGAGGGTGATGCTGATGACGACGGTGAGGAGGAGGAGGAGGAGGACGGCAACGCCTTTCTGGTGCCCAGGGACCAGTACGGCGACAACCCACCACGAATTTAAGGGGGCAACGTCAATTCCTCTGCTAGAGGACCAGCAGCAGCAAACTGGGGATTCAATTCGGAGGGAGCGACGCCGGAGTTAGTTCAATGTGGAGTTCGAACGCGTCTTCGTGAACTGGGTCCAGCACGCTCGCAGTACTGATTGGCCCACGCAGTTTCCTGACGACCTCTCGGAGAAATGTCTCCTAAACCATCAGGATCCCCAAGCTCCTGGACCTGATGATGGCTCAACGTCGGCAAGCTCTACGCGTGAATCGAAGGCAACCACCTTCCGGACATGGTGCGATGTTCGAAGGGCAGTATCGGTGCGCTGCCTGCTGAGAGCTTCTGCGAGCGCATCATCTCAGTTGCCAACATCGTTATGACCGAGGGCGACGTGGAGCTTGCTTGTGTTCACCCTGCGCACGAACAAGGAATTTATTAAGTGGGCTCGAAACATGTACGGCCACATGGATCCTCAAGAAGTTGTTCAAGTCTGAGATCATTCCCCTTCGACGAAAACTTCGAAGAAGACGACGACGACGATTAGTCCACCAAAATAACCACCAAAACTTATTCCAGTCGCTCTTGACGCAGCTGTTGTTTGTGTAAGGCACGAGGTTGGCACTGGAATCGTAGCGATGCACCAAACTAATTTTCAGCACGAGCAGCCTTTACATTACTTTAACGACACCCCGTTGTTGTATATTGCCCGATCTTTACTTTACGTATTACTTTATTCAAAAAGTGTGTAATGTACTGTGTCCTAACTACTAATCGACAGATGTTTGTCTGTCTGTCTGTCTGTCTGTTTGTCTGTTTGTTTGTCCCTCGATTTAGGGTAAGGATCAGGTAGGCGCGAGAGTAAGGATCAGGTAGGCGCGAGAGCCAGACAGTGATCCTCCAAGCCGTCTACGGCGACCTCGCAGACTATTTCCACGACCCGCGGCGGCTCTTTCAGCGCGCCATTCTCACGCCCCGTCGAAACGATGTTGTCGATGCTGACAACGCGCGCATGACCGCGGCCTTTTTCCCGGAGACGAGGCGTCGGAGTTCTTTTCGGCTGACTAGGTTGGGTCGGAAGACGACGCCTCGCTCTTTACAGTCGAGTTTTCAACTCCCTGACAACCAACGGCATGCTGACTTTGATCGCGAGCTTAAAGTCTTCGCAACCTCGACCCGTCGCACGGCCACTGCAACGGTACCAGATACATGATCGATCGTGTCGTTGTCACCGAGGCTCCTCCAACCTGTATCCCTTAAGGCCCGCCGACGCCAAACGATCAACAAGAGCCAGGGCCAGACGCCCCGCGAGGTCGGCGTCCTCTTGCCCAAGCCCGTCTTCTGCCACGTCCAGCTCTACGTGGCTCTCTGTCGATCGGCAACCCCGAGGATATCCTCCTCTGGGTCGACGACTCCACCCTACCCCACACGTGCTGCGCAATACCGATAAGCCCCCTCCCGGCGTCTACACGCGCACCGTAGGTGAACTTACTGGGACCAGGTGAACTTACTGGGGTTGAGATTGGGACTAGGTGAACTGAGTGACCAGTTGAGACTGGGACCAGGTGAACTTACTGGGGTTTTTAGAGTAAGGGTTTTAGAGTAAACTCAAAGGTTGGCGGCGCGTGCGGATCAAAGCAGCTTAGATTGGCGGAGGCGAGAGCGACGAGCTCAAGGGAGTTGGTGTGAGCTAGGTGAACTTACTGACCAGGTAACTAACTAAACTTATACGAAACTTACTGGGACCAGGTGAAATTACTAGGGTTAGAGATTGGGAGTAGGTGAACTTACTGGCCTGCACTTGTCCTAACTACTAATCGACAGATGTTTGTCTGTCTGTTTGTTTGTTTGTTTGTTTGTCTGTTTGTCCCTCGATTTAGGGTAAGGATCAGGTAGGCGCGAGAGTAAGGATCAGGTAGGCGCGAGAGCCAGACAGTGATCCTCCAAGCCGTCTACGGCGACCTCGCAGACTATTTCCACGACCCGCGGCGGCTCTTTCAGCGCGCCATTCTCACGCCCCGTCGAAACGATGTTGTCGATGCTGACAACGCGCGCATGACCGCGGCCTTTTTCCCGGAGACGAGGCGTCGGAGTTCTTTTCGGCCGACTAGGTTGGGTCGGAAGACGACGCCTCGCTCTTTACAGTCGAGTTTTCAACTCCCTGACAACCAACGGCATGCTGACTTTGATCGCGAGCTTAAAGTCTTCGCAACCTCGACCCGTCGCACGGCCACTGCAACGGTACCAGATACATGATCGATCGTGTCGTTGTCACCGAGGCTCCTCCAACCTGTATCCCTTAAGGCCCGCCGACGCCAAACGATCAACAAGAGCCAGGGCCAGACGCCCCGCGAGGTCGGCGTCCTCTTGCCCAAGCCCGTCTTCTGCCACGTCCAGCTCTACGTGGCTCTCTGTCGATCGGCAACCCCGAGGATATCCTCTTCTGAGTCGACGACTCCACCCTACCCCACACGTGCTGCGCAATACCGATAAGCCCCCTCCCGGCGTCTACACGCGCACTGTAGGTGAACTTACTGGGACCAGGTGAACTTACTGGGGTTTGAGATTGGGACTAGGTGAATTAGTGACCAGGTGAACTTACTGGGACCAGGTGAACTTACGGGCGTTTTAGAGTAAACTCAAAGGTTAGCGGCGTGTGCGGATCTAGGCAGCTTAGATTGGCGGAGGCGAGAGCGACGAGCTCGAAGGAGTGGGGTGAGGGTGTGAGCACGAGTGGGCTTACGCCGAACTTACTGGGGTTAGAGATTGGGACTAGGTGAACTTACTGGGGTGAACTTGCTGGGGTTAGAGATTGGGACTAGGTGAACTTACTGGCCTGCACTTGACTGGGACCAGGTACTTACTGGAACCAGGTGAACTTACTGAGGTTAGGGTGGGATTAGGTGAACTTGGTGACCAGGTAGACTTACTGAGACCAAGTGCAACTTGCTGGGGCTTTAGAATAAACTCAAAGAAGCTTAGCGGCGTGTGCGGATCAAAGCAGCTAGATTGGCGGGGGTGAGGCGACGAGCTCAAAGGAGAGTGGGGTGGTGGGTGTGGGTTTACGCCGAACTATAGAGATTGGGTTTACGCCGAATTTACTGGGGTTAGAGATTGGGACTAGGTGAACTTAATGGGGTGAAAATGCTGGGGTTAGAGATTGGGAGTAGGTGAACCGACTTGGCCTTACTAGTCCACAATAATTAATTGGGAAATGTCAGTCTGTGTGTGAGGATCAATTAACGGAACTCTACTTTCTGTTCAAACGAGCATGTATGCTCGAAACGGGCCGACAAAATCTGCGTTTTGTAAAGCCGATTCATTTCAAAACGCTTCACTCGAGGCCTACTTTCTGTTCTTTGCTAAATGTATGAGCCAAAAGCATTAATGTTTATAAAATGTTTTGTACTTGCCATCTGCGGCGACCCTTGGAGTATCGAAGAGACCGTAGAAGTTTGAGCGAGAATCTGGGTGATTGCTGTACGTACGTCTCGAGTTCGGATCCTGGTAGTATTTCGAAGGAGAGAAAACCCTTAGTCGTGAGTATTTCGAAGAAGAAAACCCGTAGTATTCGTTGAAAAGAAAACCCTGTCGGATGGTCGATTTCTATGCTGGCTGTATGCTGGCGTAGTCGTAGATCGCGAGTATTTCGAGGAAGAAAACCCGAACCTTCCGTCTTCGCCACCCCGGCCATGCACCGTCCCACAGCGAACGTTCCGGCTGCCAACCGGCACGCCCGGGAGGCGAATAGGTGCCAACCTACGCCGGGAGGGCGGATGGCCCTCGCAAGGCTCAGGATTCGTGAGGCACCGTCCTCCATCGCCCGCAGTCAGCGATCAGGGTAAGGTTGTAGTCGTAAAAATTTTTTTTGAAGTAAGGTTGTCGCGTGCGACGGCGATGGAGCCTTCGCCCGGCAAACGGGACGACGCGCTCGAGCCAGGGACGCTACGCGAGCCTCGACGCCGGCATCGCATGCCGGCGTTTTACGTTCGGGGTTCTTTCGGGGTTCTGGCGCGCGCAAAAATGCGACGCGATTTCGCCTTTTTCGCGCGAACTCTTCGGTACGCGCGCGATGCGTGCCGGCGTCTTCGTCGCCGCTGCGACCGGCCACCGAAATCGACAACGGCTTGCCGCGCTCGCGTCTGCGGTCAAAGCCCGCTTCCACGGCTACGACTCGATCTTCCGACGGGCCGTCCTCGAGAACGCGCGCGACCGAACGAGACTCGACCGTCGACTCGGTGGATCGACCACCGTTTAACCTTCGTCACGATGCGTGCCGGCGGCTTCGTCGCCGCGAGCGGCCACCGCCGTCGCGACCGCGGTATCGGACTCGCCCGCGGGTTGACGTCCAGTCGACAAACCCGAAAAAAAACTCGGCGGCTCGCTCGACGGGCGGCGCGCCGCGCCGCCGGGCCCGGCGCTTCGATACGATGCGTGCCGGCGTCTTCGTCGCCGCTGCGAGCGGCCACCGCCGTCGCGACCGCGGCCTCGGACTCTCCCGCGGGTTGACGTCCAGTCGACCAACCCGAAATAAAAACTCCGCGGCGCGTCGAGCTCGACGCGTGCGCCAGCGCTTCGATACGATGCGTGCCGGCGTCTTCGTCGCCGCTGCGAGCGGCCACCGCCGAGCGGCCACCGCCGTCGCGGACTCGGACTCGGACTCGCCCGCGGACTCGGACTTGCCCGCGGTGTCCAGTCGACCAACCCGAATAAAAACTCCGCGGCGCGGCGCGCCGGCGCTCGACGCGTCTGCCAGCGCTTCGATACGATGCGTGCCGGCGTCTTCGTCGCCGCTGCGAGCGGCCACCGCCGTCGCGACCGCGGCCTCGGACTCTCCCCCGCCGGCGACAACGGCTCGCCGTAAAGTCGCGGCCTTCGTCGACGCGTCGTCGACCTCGACGCGTCTGCGACATCGATTTCGCTTTTGTCGACGGTGGTCGCGCCACGTCCTGGGACTGGCCGCGCTCTGGCCATCGCAAGCCTCGCGTCCTACTGCTGGAACGCCTACGGATCCAAGACCAGGAACAACGCGGCGACGAGCGCGCCGCGCGCGCCCGCGCCGACGACCGGCCGCGCGCCCGCGCGCGTCCACCAACGACCGCCCGTGGCCATCGGCCATCGCCCACGGACACGAAGACCTCCCCGCTCGCGTCTACGACGAAGCCCGCTTCCGCGGCCACGCCTCGCTCTTCCCGCTGCGGCCGTCCTCGCCGCGAGAACCTCTGGACCGTCGACCGCGACGGCGCGTCCGCTATCTATGGATTATGCGCGACGCCCTCCTTCTCACTACGCCCGCCGCCACCCCGGCGCCTATTGTCTATAATGAAATACTCCATTAAACAAAGCGGCCATCCGCCATCTCATAGTCCATCCGCAAAAAACGCAAAGCCGAAAATAAACAGGCATAACGCTAACCCCAGAACACTTCGCGCAACGGAAAGGAAGGAAAACGGTACACACCCTAACCAAAGAACGAAAGATTCACGGAAATCTTCAAGAACCGAAAAGACCGAATTTCCACGGCGTGCGACAGCGTTTTTCGTCGGCTCCCGAGACGCGACGGCCGTCGAGGCGGTGGGGGGTCCGGGGGTGTCCCCCGGCGGGGGGTTTGGGGGGCAGAGCAGAGCCCCCCAATTCCCGGGGGGTTCGGGGGGCTTGCCCCCCGAGAAAAAGGCCGAAAAAAACCCGACTTGGCCTTACTAGTCCACAATAATTAATTGGGAAATGTCAGTCAGTCAGTCCCGACACATTAACGGAACTCTACTTTCTGTTCGAAGCCCTATGTATGCTCGAAACGGGCACACAAAATCTGCGTTTTGTAAAGCCGATTCATTTCAAAACGCTTCACTCGAGGCCTACTTTCTGTTCTTTGCTAAATGTATGAGCCAAAAGCATTAATGTTTATAAAATGTTTTGTACTTGCCATCTGCGGCGACCCTTGGAGTATCGAAGAGACCGTAGAAGTTTGAGCGAGAATCTGGGTGATTGCTGTACGTACGTCTCGAGTTCGGATCCTGGTAGTATTTCGAAGGAGAGAGAAAACCCTTAGGCGGAGAGTATTTCGAAGAAGAAAACCCGTAGTATTCGTTGAAAAGAAAACCCTGTCGGATGGTCGATTTCTATGCTGGCTGTATGCTGGTGTAGTCGTAGATCGCGAGTATTTCGAGGAAGAAAACCCGAACCTTCCGTCTTCGCCACCCCGGCCATGCACCGTCCCACAGCGAACGTTCCGGCTGCCAACCGGCACGCCCGGGAGGCGAATAGGTGCCAACCTACGCCGGGAGGGCGGATGGCCCTCCCAAGGCTCAGGATTCGTGAGGCACCGTCCTCCATCGCCCGCACACAGCGATCAGGGTAAGGTTGTAGTCGTAAAAAAATTTTTTTGAAGTAAGGTTGTCGCGTGCGACGGCGATGGAGCCTTCGCCCGGCAAACGGGACGACGCGCTCGAGCCAGGGACGCTACGCGAGCCTCGACGCCGGCATCGCATGCCGGCGTTTTACGTTCGGGGTTCTTTCGGGGTTCTGGCGCGCGCAAAAATGCGACGCGATTTCGCCTTTTTTGCGCGCGAACTCTTCGGAACACACACGGGCCCGGCGCTTCGATACGATGCGTGCCGGCGTCTTCGTCGCCGCTGCCTGCGGCCACCGCCGTCGCGACCGCGGCCTCGGACTCTCCCCCGCTACGGATCGAAGACCACGAAAAACGCGGCGATGACCGCGACGAGCGTGCCGCGCGCGCGCGCCGACGACCCGGCCGCGCGCCCGCGCGCGCCCACGACCGCCCGTGGCCGCGCTCTGACCATCGCCGACGGAGAAGAAGAAGACGAAGACCGCCTCGACGCCGGCATGGCATGCCGGAATTTTTCGATGTTTGCGGTCCGCCCGCTTCCGACTCCGCTCTTCCGCTCGAGAACGCGCGCGACCGAACGAGACTCGACCGTCGACTCGGTGGATCGACCACCGTTTAACCTCCGTTACGATGCGTGCCGGCGGCTTCGTCGCCGCGAGCGGCCACCGCCGTCGCGACCGCGGACTCGGACTCGCCCGCGGGTTGACGTCCAGTCGAGCGCCGCCGGGCAGCGCACCGCGCCGCCGGGCAGCGCTTCGATACGATGCGTGTCGGCGTCTTCGTCGCCGCCGTCGCGACCGCGGGTTGACGTCCAGTCGACCAACCCGAAATAAAAACTCGACGGCGCGTCGAGCTCGACGCGTGCGCCAGCGCTTCGATACGATGCGTGCCGGCGTCTTCGTCGCCGCTGCGAGCGGCCACCGCCGTCGCGGACTCGGACTCGGACTCGCCCGCGGACTCGGACTCGCCCGCGGTGTCCAGTCGACCAACCCGAATAAAAACTCCGCGGCGCGGCGCGCCGGCGCTCGACGCGTCTGCCAGCGCTTCGATACGATGCGTGCCGGCGTTCGTCGCCGCTTCGATACGATGCGTGCCGGCGTCTTCATCGCCGCTGCGAGCGGCCACCGCCTTCGCGACCGCGGCCTCGGACTCTACGAGCGCGCCGCGCGCCCGCGCGCCGACGACCGGCCGCGCGCCCGCCACCACGACCGCCCGTGGCCATCGGCCATCGCCCACGGAGACGAAGACCTCCCCGCTCGCGTCTACGGCGAAGCCCGCTTCCGCGGCCACGCCTCGCTCTTCCCGCTGCGGCCGTCCTCGCCGCGAGAACCTCTGGACCGTCGACCGCGACGGCGCGTCCGCTATCTATGGATTATGCGCGACGCCCTCCTTCTCACTACGCCCGCCGCCACCCCGGCGCCTATTGTCTATACTGAAATACTCCATTAAACAAAGCGGCCATCCGCCATCTCATAGTCCATCTCATAGTCCATGCGCAAAAAACGCAAAGCCGAAAATAAACAGGCATAACGCTAACCCCCAGAACGCTTCGCGCAACGGAAAGGAAGGAAAAGGGTACCCACCCTAACCCAAGAACGAAAAAATGCGCAGAAATCTTCAAGAACCGAAAAGACAGAATTTCCACGGCGTCGCGACGGCGTTTTTGGTCGGCTCCCGAGACGCGGCGGCCGTCGAGGCGGTGGGGGGTCCGGGGGTGTCCCCGGCGGGGGGTTTGGGGGGCAGAGCCCCCCAATTCCCGGGGGGTTCGGGGGGCTTGCCCCCCGAAAAAAACCCGACTTGGCCTTACTAGTCCACAATAATTAATTGGGAAATGTCAGTGTGTGTGTGACAGAACTCTAACGGAACTCTACTTTCTGTTCTTTTCCCTATGTATGCTCGAAACGGCCCGACAAAATCTGCGTTTTGTGAAGCCGATTTATTTCAAAACGCTTCACTCGAGCCTACTTTCTGTTCTTTGCTAAATGTATGAGCCAAAAGTCAAATCAAAACTTTGCTATTTGCTACACAAACCCTCGGCCAATCTTTGTGAAGGTTGAAGGTCGACGACGGCGATGGAGCCTTCGCCCGGCAAACGGGACGACGCGCTCGAGCCAGGGACGCGAGCCTCGACGCCGGCATGGCATGCCGGCTGGCTCCCTCTTATCTTTCGGGGTTCTTTCGGGGTTCTGGCGCGCGCAAAAATGCGACGCGATTTCGCCTTTTTTGCGTCGGCGGCGCGCTCAACGGGCGGCGCGCCGCGCCGCCGGGCAAGGCGCTTCGATACGATGCGTGCCGGCGTCTTCGTCGCCGCTGCGAGCGGCCACCGCCGTCGCGGACTCGGACTCGGACTCTCCCCCGCGGGCGACAACGGCTTGCCGTAAAGTCGCGGCCGGCGTCGACGAAGGCCGCGACGACGTCGCCGGCGCGACGAGTCTTCGAGCTCGACGCGTCTGCTACCGCGATTTCGGCTTGGTCGACGGTGGTCGCGCGACGTCCTGGGACTCGCCGCCTCCGCTTTGCCTTCTACGACAGACGCCCCGTCGTCGCCGCGACCGGTGCGCCTACGCGCCGACGACCCGCCCGCGCGCGTCCACGACGACCGCCCGTGGCCGCGGTCTGGCCATCGCCGAGGGAACGGAGCCCGCATCCACCGCCACGCCTCGCTCTTCGCGCGGGTCGTCCTCGACCCGAACCCCGCTCGACCGTCGACCGCGACGGGACGTCCGCTATCTACGTCTAGACCATCGGCCACCGTCGGCCACACGGATAAATCTCCGTCGTGCTCCTTCGAAACCCACGCCCTGTCAACTCCAACGGTGCGCGCTCCATTCTCCACCGCCTCATCCCTGTCTACCTCTTCCAACTCGCACCATGGATATTAATTAAAGACTACTACACCCTTTATTCCCAAGGCCTAAAACTCCCCAATGGGAGTCCGCCTCCTCCACCCCGAGCCTGTTGTCTCCTCCCACAGGATCCCACGGCAAAAGAGAATAAAACGGGCGTGTGGTCGGCGGCCACGTCCACCGCGTCGCGGCACGCAAAGCCGAAAATAACACACGCATAAGCCTTACCGCAGAAGCCAGACGCTCTACCATAAACCCTCATAACGGATCTCAACATGTTCAAGAACCGAAAATGACGAAAAAAACCCGTTGCCACGGCGTGCGACGGCGTTTTTGGTCGGCACCCGCGTCCGTGCGCGCCAGCAGAGGCCCGGGGGGCCTTGGGGGGGCCCGGGGGGTCCGGGGGTGTCCCCCGGCGGGGGGTTTGGGGGGCAGAGCCCCCCAATTCCCGGGGGGTTCGGGGGGCTTGCCCCCCGAGCCCGGAAAAAACCCGACTTGGCTTTACCCGACTTGGCTTTACTAGTCCACAATAATTAATTGGGAAACGTCAGTGTGTCAGTGACAGAACTCTACCGGACCTCTACTTTCTGTTCTTATCCCTATGTATGCTCGAAACGGCCCGACAAAATCTGCGTTTTGTAAAGCCGATTTATTTCAAAACGCTTCACTCGAGCCTACTTTCTGTTCTTTGCTAAATGTATGAGCCAAAAGCCTTAATGTTTATAAAATGTTTTGTTCTTGCTATCTACGGCGACCCTTGTAGTATCGGAGAGACCGTAGAAGTTTGAACGAGAATCTGGGTGGTTGCTGTACGTACGTCTCGAGTTCGGATCCTGTTAGTATTTCGAAGAAGAAAACCCGTAGTATTCGTTTAAAAGAAAACCCTGTCGGATGGTCGATTTGTATGCTGTATGCTGTTAGTCGTAGATCGAGAGTATTCGAAGAAGAAAACCCTAACCTTCCGTCTTCGCCCCCCGGCCATAACCCCGTCCCACTGCGAACGTTCCGGCTGCCAACCGGACCGGCCCGCCCGGGAGGCGAATAGGTGCCAACCTACGCCGGGAGGGCGGGGATGCCCCTCGCAAAGCTCAGGATTCATGAGGAACCGTCCTCCATCGCAACCGCGTCAGCGATCAGGGTAAGGTTGTAGTTGTAGTCGTAAAAATCTATAGTATTTCGAGCTATGCAAACCCTCGGCCGATCTTTTTGGAAGTAAGGTTGACGCGTGCGACGGCGATGGAGCCTTCGCCCGGCAAACGGGACGACGCGCTCGAGCCACGGACGCTACGCGAGCCTCGACGCCGGCATGGCATGCCGGGGTTCGGGGTTCTTCCGGGGTTCGGGGTTCTTTCGGGGTTCTGGCGCGCGCAAAAATGCGACGCGATTTCGCCTTTTTTGCGCGCGAACTCTTCGGTACGCGCGCGATGCGTGCCGGCGTCTTCGTCGCCGCTGCGAGCGGCCACCGAAATCGAGAAGGGCTTGCCGCGCTCGCGTCTGCGGTCAAAGCCCGCTTCCACGGCTACGACTCGATCTTCCGACGGGCCGTCCTCGAGAACGCGCGCGACCGAACGAGACTCGACCGTCGACTCGGTGGATCGACCATCGTTTCACCTTCGATACGATGCGTGCCGCCGGCTTCGTCGCCGCTGCGAGCGGCCATCGACGTCGCGACCGCGGTATCGGACTCGCCCGCGGGTTGACGTCCAGTCGACAAACCCGAAAAAAAACTCGGCGGCTCGCTCGACGGGCGGCGCTCCGCGCCGCCGGGCCCGGCGCTTCGATACGATGCGTGCCGGCGTCTTCGTCGCCGCCGTCGCGACCGCGGGTTGACGTCCAGTCGACCAACCCGAAATAAAAACTCGACGGCGCGTCGAGCTCGACGCGTGCGCCAGCGCTTCGATACGATGCGTGCCGGCGTCTTCGTCGCCGCTGCGAGCGGCCAACGCCGTCGCGGACTCGGACTCGGACTCGCCCGCGGACTCGGACTCGCCCGCGGGTTGACGTCCAGTCGACAAACCCGAAAAAAAACTCGGCGGCGCGCTCGACGGGCGGCGCGGAGCCCGGAGCTTCGATACGGTGCGTGCCGGCTTCTTCGTCGCCGCTGCGAGCGGCCACCGCCGTCGCGACCGCGGCCTCGGACTCTCCCCCGCCAGCGACAACACCTCGCCGTAAAGTCGCGGCCTTCGTCGACGCGTCGTCGACCTCGACGCGTCTGCGACATCGATTTCGCTTTGGTCGACGGTGGTCGCGCCACGTCCTGGAACTGGCCGCGCTCTGGCCATCGCAAGCCTCGCGACCTACTACTGGAACGCCTACGGATCCAAGACCACAAAAAACGCGGCGACGTCCGCTATCTACGTCTAGACCATCGGCCACCGTCGGCCACACGGATAAATCTCCGTCGTGCTCCTTCGAAACCCACGCCCTGTCAACTCCAACGGTGCGCGCTCCATTCTCCACCGCCTCATCCCTGTCTACCTCCTCCAACTCGCACCATGGATATTAATAAAAGACTACTACACCCTTTATTCCCAAGGCCGAAAACTCCCCAATGGGGAGTCCGCCTCCTCCACCCCGAGCCTGTTGTCTCCTCCCACAGGATCCCACGGCAAAGAAAGAGAATAAAACGGGCGTGTGGTCGGCGGCCACGTCCACCGCGTCGCGGCACGCAAAGCCGAAAATAAGACACGCATAAGCCTTACCGCAGAAGCCAGACGCTCTAGCATAAACCCTCATAACGGATCTCAACAAGTTCAAGAACCGAAAATGACGAAAAAAAAGCGTTGCCACGGCGTGCGACGGCGTTTTTGGTCGGCACCCGCGTCCGTGCGCGCCAGCAGAGGCCCGGGGGGCCTTGGGGGGGCCGTGGGGGGTCCGGGGGTGTCCCCCGGCGGGGGGTTTGGGGGGCAGAGCCCCCCAATTCTCGGGGGGTTCGGGGGGCAAACCCGACTTGGCCTTACTAGTCCACAATAGTTAATCGGGAAACGTCAGTGTGTCAGTCCCGACACATTAACGGACCTCTACTTTCTGTTCGAATCCCTATGTATGCTCGAAACGGGCCGTCAAAATCTGCGTTTTGTAAAGTCAAATTAAAGTCAAAACTTCAACCCGCGGCCTACTTTCTGTTCTTTGCTAAATGTATGAGCCAAAAGCATTAATGTTTATAAAATGTTTTCTTCTTGCCATCTGCGGCGAGAGCTTTGTCGTATGAGAGAGAGCGAGAGCGAACAAGTTTGAGCGAGAATCTGTGGTTGTTGCTGTACGTGCGTCTCGAGTTCGGATCGTGTCTATTTTCTTTTGCCTTTTTTTTTTGGCCTCCCCTCGACCCAAACCCCGCCACTTGAAGATATAACTTTCCTAGAAGATATATCCTGGCATCCTAGAAGATATAACGATCAGAATCCTGGCATCACAACGAAGTTCCGACCCCAGCACTGTGGATTATGCGCCACGCCCTCCTCCTCATTATCATGGCAACGACCGACGCGCCGTCCTCCTCCGCCACCGCCGCCTACAGAGACCTCGCCGACGACGAAATTCTCGCGCTCTGGCGCGATCGCAACGAACGATGCGAACCCTGTTCGGCCGAGGGATGCGACGCCTGCTGCCGGACCGGCCGCCGATTCTCGACGAAGCACGATGGCTACACGTATGTCTACGGCCGCCAACGTCGAATCAACGCCGCGCGCCTCCTCCGGACCGACGCGAACGACGCCGCGCCGAACGCGATTCCGGCGCCCGTCGGACAGGTACGGACGGTCGACGGTCCTCCGCAGCCTCGCGTCGCCCCGGCCGCGCTCGCTCCCGACGCGACCTTGCCCGCCGCCACCCGCGCAACCGCCGTCGACGACGCCGCGGGTACGTATCGAAGCTTCACCGATGCCGAGATCCTCGACTTCTGGCAACACCGCGAGGACGCGTGCGCATCGTGCGCGGGACGCGGCTGCGACACGTGCTATCGAACGGGGTACCGTTTTACGTCCAAGCACGCCGGATACAGATACGTCCGCGACCGCCACCGCCGCCTCGCCGCGCGCCACGCGGCATCGCCCGAGGACACCGCGGCGGTGCGAGACGCGAACGCGGACAGCCACCGGCAGTCGCGAGCGCGCGCGGACGCGCGGGGCGAGCGCGACGCTCGACTGGCGACCAATGCCGCCGAGCAGCGCGAATCGCGCAACCGCGCCGACGAACGAGGGGACCGCGACGCCCGGCTCGCAACCAACGCCCAGGAACAACGCGGCTCGCGCCAACGAACCGACGACCACGGGCAGCGCGCCGCGCGGCTTGCCGCCCACGCCGCCGAACAGCGACGCGCCCGCCAAAATGTCGTCAACGAAGTGCGGCGACGCCCGACCTTCGTCGCCCGCTGCGCCCTCGAGGACTTCGACGACAGAAACGTCCCCACGCACGACGCCGGCGCGATGGACAAAGTCTGTCCGTACTGCTACGCGCTTTACTGGCAGTCCGAGGAGACGACCAGAGGCACATACAACCGGTGCTGCTCGGGGGGCACGATCGTGCTTCCCGACCCTCCGAACCCGCCTCCGGAGTTCGTCCATCTCATCACGACACCCCACGCCACCGGCATCGCCTTCAGAGCCGACACCCGCAAGCTCAACAACGCTTTCACGTTCGCGAGCATGCAGGTCCACGACGAGCGCCCGTTCGCCAGAAGCAGCACGACCTCGACCAATCGGTGCCCCCTCAGCGCCCTGCGCATCTCGGGGCAAATACACCACCGCCTCGGCTCCTTGCGGCCGCGGGCCGGCGAGGCTCCGATGTTCGCGCAGACGTACCTGCTCGATCCCGGCACGCAACTCCAGCACCGCCTCCAGTCGTCGCTCCTGAACGATCACATGGTCCGCACGGTCCAGGACGTCATCCTCGCCAACAACCGCTTCGTCCGAACGTTTCGACACGCCGACGCCTACATCAACAGCGCGAACGCCGACGCAACCAACGCCCGAATCGTCATCCACGCGGAACAAAGGCCCGCCGACCACCACGCGCGACGCGGAAACGCGCAGGTCGTCGACGAGGTCGCCATGATCGTCCTCGGCGACGAAGAGACCGCCGTGCCGAACCGCGACATCGTCGTCCACTGCGAGGGCGCGCACGGGCGGCCCGAGCTCGAGCTCATCAGCATCTACAACGGGCAGCGCGATCCCCTTCACTTCACCCTCATGTTTCCCACGGGGCGGCCCAGCGGCTACAACATCGGAATCAACAAGGTTAACCCCGAGGACGGGACCGCCCGCCTCACCACCATCACGCCAAAGGAATATTACGTTTATCGCGCGCACCTCCGCGCGCCAAAACCCGGACAAACCACCTGCCGGCCCCGAGGACGAGACCAACAGAGAGACCAAGAGCGAGACCAACAGAGACGCAACAACAACACTTCGCCGGTACTGGCCCTCGCCCTCCACGTTTTTTCCCTCATCCACCGCCTCAACCCTTGAGCCACGAGTACTTCCTCGACGGCGCCGTCAAGATGGGTGTCGCGGATTCGAGTGGTGCCGCCGGAACCAAAAGAAGCTGCGCGCCGATCTCTACTTCGGTCTCCAAGACGCCGTCGCGGATGGCGAGGCGGGCAACGCGGGCAAACGCAGCATCCTCCCGTCCACGTTCAAGGGGTCGCAGCGGAGAGATGCGCGCCGCCTCCAGACACGCCATGGCCATCGTCAGAGTTTGCGCGGCCCTCATTCTTCATTACGTTCACGTGCAACCCGAAGTGGGACGAAATCAATGCCCGGCTCTACGAGCACGAGGAGCCCCACATGCGACCCGACCTCATCATCCGCGTCTTTCACATTAAGCTCGCCGAGCTCCTCCGCGACCTCACCGAGCGCTCCGTCCTCGGCCGCGTGCACGCGTACACTTACACGATCGAGTACCAGAGCGGGCCTGCCCCACGCCCGCGATCCTCCTCATCCTCGACAGCCGAGACGACATCGCCGCCGACGACGTCGACAAGGTCGCCTGCGCAGAGTTCCCGACCCGAACGACCCCGAGACAAAATGAACCACCAAATCGTCGTCAACCACATGCTCCACGGGCCCTGCGGCCGCGACTACCCGTCGTGCCCTGCATGCAGGACGGAGAATGCTCCAAGCGCTTTCCCAAAGAATTCCAACGGCACCTACC